>JAOTQJ010079838.1:0-12642 GCA_025642045.1 Solanum sejunctum
GTTTTTTCACTTAAATAAATTGAGTTTTAAACTGATTTTTGAATTTTCTTTTCAAAAGGTCATTTTTCGCTGTAACAATAGGTCCATACTATTTTTTTATGACATATAGAACTCCTTCATAGATGAGGTACTAAACTTTTTTAAATTGGGCCTAAATCACGCCAACAAACAATTACCCATAAAGATATGATGGTCTATATATCCCTACTCATAGACTATCTCATTTTTCTCAAAAGAATTTTAAGTGTTGGTATGTCCTACAAACCTCAACTACAATTCATATATCCTTCCACGAACCTATCTTGCATATTCATAATTGATAGTGCTCAATAATACACTTCGTGCATGTCTAAAGAGTAGGCCATTGTCAGCAATATAAACCTAAATTTTGAAGGTTGGGGTCAATATCACAAAAAATGTAAAACACTAATTCTAACATGGAAGTGGGATTGTGAACTACTCCCTTCATGCCATAGTATCTAGAATTTTGAGTTTTTTTTATTCTTCAAAATAGTTGAATTGTTCAAAGTTCACGATGAATGTTTCAAATTTTTTTCATATTTTTCCTTTCATTTATTGAAACTTTATATTTTCTAGGAGAAAAATTACACTACTTGCAAAGTTGCATTATGATTTTATAAAGAGTAATGCTGGAAAGTATGATTTAAATTATGTTCTTAAATATTTTATTTAATATGCGTGCATTATCTCACACATTAAGTTAATATGGGCCAGAGAGAGTAACAACTTGTAGATTGGTTAAAGAAAATTGTTATAAGTATAATTTGCAGGAAGAAGCATTAATTACAAATGGAGTTTAAAGCTTAACTTTCGATTAATCAGAATTAAAACCCGGGGATGTGCATAATTGGACAACGATCCATATATATGGGTGTTGGGTATTGATTTCATGAGTTGATTTTCTGTGGTAGGCTAGAATTGCTCATAAAACAACTACTTATCAGTCATTGCTTTCTTTCATATGAATATTCATAGATCTCATGCGCATTGATAAAACAAAACATTCCCATGACTTAGTAGGTTGAGTTCCTTCATAATTCAACCAAACTAATGAATTACCAATGACTATTATGAGATCCTTCCACTTTAATGTTTAAGCTCAATCTTGTGACTCCCTAGATTTTTAGCTAAGGCTCGAGCAATTCCCTGTATGAGTATAGGCCCAATCTAAAAACCTCTAATATGGTTTATAGTCACAAAGGATCTCTTACATCAAAATCAAGTCTAAAGAATTCCTATCGACTAAGTTTTGGTATGAGTTTATATAAGAATCAACTTCAAATGATCATCTCTCCTAGCACATAAAGATTTAGGTGTACCACTACCTATCAAACTAAACATCTTTAAATTATCTTTCCAACTCATTTAATTTTTCCTTATTTATAGTTAAGAGTAAAAAGTTATGGTCATTTTACTAAAACATATTTGGGCTACTAAACTTGACGAGCTAACTGTCAATTTGGCAACTCGCTGAATGCATTCGGTGCATCGACGTATGTGATCAATTGAATGGTTTCGAAAACCATTAGAAACTATCATGGAGATCTAAAGGTCCATTTGGTGTATCATCAAATGGTTCGCAATGGGACCTCTAGATCACCAAATTGACCATTGGAACATATTAAGAGGTCATTTCTTCGGCTTTTGACGATTTCTTTATATTCCTAGGAGGGTATTTCGACCCTTAAACCCTAGATTCACTCCCCTAAGATTATTTTATCCTCTAATAACTTTCTCCCTTCACTTATATTAAATTTCTCTCTCAAGGAAGAAGAATCCCCCAAGTTCTCCAATGAAGAACAAGCTCCAATTTCTTTCAAAGTCTTTACCCAATTCAAGACTTTTCAACCTCCTTTTTTTATTTTTCTCTAAGGTATGTGAGTTTTGATTCATGGGTTTCTTTCACCGATAAAGCCCAAGTTCTCTCTATCAATTTCTGCTAATTTAGGTTATATAATTTCAAGGATTTTCATGCTATAACACCAAATGCATAAATTATGAGAGAATGATGTTTATGTACCTATTTTGATATAAATTGACTCTCAATTGCATGAAATTGTTATTTACCAAGTATTCTTATATCAAGTTATATTGAATCTTTGAAATGCATGGTAGTTTGTTTAGATTGTGATGTAAATTGATGAAATTCATGGTGTTTATGCATAATATCATTGAAACACATGATTTAAAGATAGGCTTACTTGAACCTACTAATAATGTTCACGCCCGAATAAGAAAGCGATTGCTGTCAGCAATTAACCTAACCAGAGGTTAGGGTCGAATCCACAGGGAATACGGGACTTGACTATAGAGATTTACTACCAATCATTTCAAGTATCGATTACTAAAATCTCTAAATGGGGGATTTTCTTTGTAATTCAAGAATAAAAATAAAAACTAAACTAACTATGCAGGAAGACACTCAAATTTGGGGACAACTTGAGGATTCTGTTTACCATGATTCGTTGACTCAATTACCCTAGACAACATAACTTTAATTGAGAATTTGCATGCATGACATAACTTAGGTTCTTCTAACCCTCTTATGAAGGTGAAGGTCAAATTTCACCATGATGCGTGGTCGGCAACCATGGTGTACCAACTAACTGTTACCCATTGTCCCAATCAACCTCTCCTTGGTAAGATTTGGTTGATTAGACGAGAACATATCAATCGAATCCTGTCATTCATTTTTCTTTTCCTATTCGTTACTACCTTGGTCAGGATCGTGATAGTAGGTAGGGTTTGGTGTTGGCCACCACCAAACAACAATCAAAATGAAGGAAAATAAACAATACATGCAAAACCCAATCAAAGAAATACACAAAGTCTAGGTTATTTCAAGTCAGCTACTCATGGTTCAAGTTGTAGGTGCTTAACTACTCATGTCTAAGGCAAAATCAATAGTAATGCAAATAAAAGACATAGTTGAGAGTTTACCCAAAGCAATAAAGAGCAAGAACACCTTCAAGTTGAAAACCACAAGTTGGGATTAATGAAAAATGAGTACAATATGGGTGTTCAATCTCCCAAAAGTGGGTCTTCAAATTGAAAGACAAACATCTACTCTAAGCCCTAAAAATGCTCCTAGAATATTTATAAGTAGTTGTGAATGTCGAATCTTCCCTAAGAAAACCTAACATTATTTATTTATACTAGTTACAAAAACACCCTAAAAATTAAATAAAAAAGACAGCTTGGCAGAAGATACGTTGCACATGTACAACTCATATTTCACCCTACAAGTTATAATTAGGGTCTCGTAGATAGTATTTGGCATTTTGGACTTGACTGTTAAGATCCATTGTTACGAGTCACTGCTTGGGCTATAACTCATATACTCTTCTTGTAGTCTAGACCTTCAGTTCTTGGTCCAACTTTTTAGCTCACTGTTTCTTGCTATGATCCCACCTATATGAGTCGTAGTGAGACCTATGACTCATAGAGTGGCCTCGTAGGGCTTACCTCCACTTAGCAGATTCTGGATTTTTGCTCACTGTTCCTTGCTACGAGATCACCTTACAATTCATAGCTTGGGCTACGACTCATAGGCAGACTCATATGTCATACATTTGAGCAAAATCTATAACTTTCTCTCAAAATCATGCCAACCTACCTTTCTTTTAATAACAACACAAAAATACATAAAAAATCATAAAAAGTCACATTGAGAACTTGCAAAATTCCTCATTTTAAGCGCCAAATATGCTGTAATTTGACAGCACATCACCTACCTAATTGATTTTATTTTCAATAAAAGCATGATTTGAATGTCATAGGCTCCAATTGAATGCTTATGAAAGTTATTGCTTATGTATATGGGAGCCTTTGAAATGAAAGGTAAATATTATTGAAAGGTTTTCTCATCCAAAATGATGGATTCTTTACGTGATAAGAACGATTCTCATATACTTGAATCACTAAAGATTTTTAATGGGCTACTTTATATGCACGAAATCCTGAAAAATTTTGAACCACAATTATTATTGATGTTATGAATGTATGACTAGCATATTTTCATGATATCTATTTCGTGGGACTTAACTTAGCATTGAATGATGCTTGAGATGTGGGAACTATCCCCAAGAGTTCTTATATAAAGCCTTTTGTCTCATAACTACATACCACCATAGGTTCATGTTGCCAATATGGCCTGACTAGTGGTTCCACATATAACATCATGTTTCACGAAATCCACCTAGTGGGGTAGAGTTCTACCTTCACAAGTAGAATCATCTATCTCCATTGTAGAGACAACATCGTGATTTCATGTTATAGCTCACATGATTTTATTATCAATTATGGTCCTTTTCCACATATATACGATAGTTGAAGTTATTACTTGCCTTACTCATTCATGCACTCATTATATTCTTACTTCATAAAAAATAAAAATACTTTACATCGTTTCATTTCATTCTCACATACTTAGTACATTCTATAGCACTAACGCATATTTTACCTATATGATATCACCATGTAGGGTCCCTTTCTCACACTTGTGATTGACTTGTAGATTGAAGACTTTGCTTTATTGGTGAGTCCTTTAGTGCGGGGACAGTAGCCTAACTATACTAGCTTGCTACTTTAAGAATATGGTATCTTGTTCCACTATATATATATATATATATATATACATTTGAGGATGAGCTTGGGAAATATCTAAGCCCCCACCCTATCTATGTCTTAGAGGTATTGCTGGATGTACAGACATGTATGTATTTGATATGACTCTAGTTCTTATGTCTATGTTGATTATCCCTTAGACCCTATCCTTTATTTTTCGCTTATTTTGTTATCCATATCAAAGATATGCTTAATGAATGTTATGAGGCTTGTTTGAGATACCTTCGAGTTCCTCATTCTCCATATTACATCTAAGCCTTAGGCTTGGGTTGTGACAAATCTAAATTTGCGATCTCATATTGTAAATGAATAGATAAAGGAAAATATGAACCCATATCAAACCAGCATTCAATCAATTAATTAAGACCCACAACATAAATTACTGTTAATTACATTGCACACTTCCAAGCAATCGAGATATTAAACTATCATACTAGAATGAACACAAAAAGTACCTAGATGATTTTATATATTGAAAGATGAGAGATTGAATTCCCAAGATTCTCTTTTGAATTCCCCACTCTAAAATACAAAGAATAGAAGCTGTTATATTCTCAAAAAGTAAAAATTGCAGTATGGAAGTGTACTTTATTCTCTTTCAAAAGATCCTTTTATAGTACCAGGGGTTTCTTCACAAAAACACTTATGATACCCCATTCGTGAAACAGTCAAAATGTATCCAGGAAGTATAAGTATGGGTCCTGGTGCAGTGATGTATGAGAAACATCTACAGGTCGTGGTTGGGATTATGGGCTGTAGATGGGCTTCATGGATGAGCCAATGAATTGATGAAAATTGGAAAGTTTTGATTAGGTGTATGAAGGGTCCTTATAGATCATAAATAGATGTGAGTCATGATGTGGGTCCATGGTTGAGTGGTTAGGGATGGGGGGGGGGGCAAATAAGGTTCAATATGATGAAATCACTTATTGGTCGTGGTTTGGTTGACGAGTTGCAGAGAAGGTTTATGATTTGAGTCCTGAGGATGTGAAATTTTACTAAATGTTGGACATATTGACGAAGGGTATCTAAAATCCATAAAAGGAACTACAGGTTGTAGATTGGGCTCATGGTTTGGGGACCCAAGTTTCAGGTTTGAGATCTTTTGGGGGTGTAACTAAGATGAAACCAATTTTATGAGTCGTTGATGGGTATACAACCTAGAGACCTGTCTCATAGTTTCCCTCATACAGTTTTTAATGAAAGGATATTTTTGACTTTTAATCATATCCTAAATTTTAAACTACATTGTTTTGATTCCTAAACCTATCCTTTTCAATCTAATATTACCCATCTCATTCTCGTTGCGTCATTCTTCTAAAATTTTCTAAGTCTCTCAACTCTTAAGTGTTTCCATTGAAGTCAAAGGCTAAGGTTTCAAGCTTTCTTTCTCAAAGCCCAAATTTCTTTCATAGATTTCACCTAAGGTATGTGAGTTTCATCCATGGATATCTTCTACTCATGGAGCCCAAGTATTTTTCCAACTAAATCTTCTAAATTTTTTTTTCATATCTAGTATCTTCTGCTTATGGGGCTTGACTTTTGAGACGAGAGTTTCTCAGAAATAGTCTCTCTATCTCTACGTGGTAGTGGTAAGGTCTGCGTAAATTTTATCCTCCCCAAACTCCACTTGTGCGATTTTACTGGGTAAGTTATTATCGTTGTCTATAGTTTTTAACAAGTTTTATTCCTTTTGTTCCAAAGAATGTCTAAATAATATATTTTAGATACCATGTCTATAGAATTTTAACATTTATTTATTCCCTTTGTTTCAAAGTATGTCTAAATAATATGTTTTTAGATATCACGCCTATAGGATTTTAAATAATTTTTAGCATGTTATATAATTAGATATCATGCCTATAGAATTTATTAAATAATTTTTAATATGTTAATTATGTCATGTTTAAAATTATGTTTATAGATTTTCAATAATTTTTTAAAATATATGATGTTCCTAGAAATCATGCCTCAAAGATTTAAATTGGATTTTAATATGTTTTTTCATAAAAATTTATTAATATTCCTTAATCTTTTAACAAGATGTTTCACTTAGAAACCATGTTTGTAGAACTTAATAAATATTTTTGAATATTATTTTTGTAGAATTTATGACTATGGGTATTTAAAAAATAAAGAACTTTTTAGTTTTGTAACTTAAGTTGCTTTGGATGTCTCCTTCATTCACATACTTTGGATTGTTAATTTGCACACACGTCTTGTCATAACCTTTGCACTATTTATGTTTTCAAGTGTGTCTAGAGGAGTATGTGAGACTTGTGTGCTAAATGCTCATCCTCTATGTTTTGTTATGATGATGTGTTTAATTAGGAATCATAAAATTTTCTTTTAGTCTAGAACCCACGGAAATAAAAGTCCAATGCCTCTTAGACCTTAAGATGGGATAATAGACACTTTTAAGAGCGCTAAATTTTCTCATTTCTTTTAGATCGCTTTTAATTTAATAATTGAAAAAAATCTAAGAAGGGCAGGATTAGATAGAACCTCGAAAATGATGTAAATAGCTCGAGCAATAAAAATAACAAAACTTTAACTTTTGTCTTTTGGCTAATAAGCTGAGTGAGCTATGAAACAACAAAACTCTGATTTTGTCTTCCGAACAATACATCCGAGTACTGATCTGAGTGAAATTAAATTTGTCTAATTTTTTTAGTGTTTTCTTTATTGCTTATTTTAAAAAATTATTTGGGATAACTTAGTTATTTGATTATTTAATTTTATTTTTGCATCTATTTGTTAAATGTTGTCTTATTATATTTTTACTCAGATTTATTCAGGATATTTTTAAATTAGAGATCTTATTTATCAAATTTTGAACCTCCACAAAAAAATACTAGATACGACCGGGATTCATATTTTGTGGACATCCAAATATGCCTAACACCTTCCGTTCGAGGTAACTTGAACTCCTTACTTGATCTCTGATGGATTTTAGATTTTTTAAAAAAAATTAATTTGTTTATGATAGAATGGTGACCGAATGCATCTTAATTCGTTAAGTGATGACTGTTGAATATTTGTTTTCTTCAAAAACATCGAAAGAGTTATCTTGACGTTGTAGATCCATTTTGCTAAAAATAAGGCGCGACAATACTACATGTTATGCATAATAATGTGTAATAAAAATAAAAGTAAAATTTTTGTAATGGATAATAGATAACAAAAATAAAAGTTAAATACTATATCTTATTAAGTTATTATTGTAACTTTTTGTAAATTATTATGTTTTATTATACTCTTTCAACTTATTATGTATTTTATATTTCAGTTTTAATGTATGTAAACTACTAGTTTGTTGAATGCTTATTAGTTTCGATGATTCTAAAGTACATTGTATTATTTGTCCACTAATTTATATTTTTGCATATTCAATTTTTGTGCAGATTAATTATAATTATATTCAATTAAAATTTATAGTATAGTTAACATAAATTTAATTTTTGAAAAGTTATCATAATTCCGTTCGCCGGCGAACTCTCGTCTATCTGTTTCTCTGGCGAAGACTTCCTAATACATTGGAAGGTTATTGATTGCCCTTATCGGACTGTGTACATCACTGAACGGGAGTATTCCTTTGGCGACGAAGAGAAAGGTGCCGGAAAAAGGGAGTTACAGAGGCGCAATCTCTCTTAGATCTGACCATCTGTTCCTCAGTCGATACCGGCGACTCCATCTCCGCCAAGTTTGTGCGGCTCCACCGTGGTTATTACCAGTGTTCGTGTTCGTCTTCTCCGACTAATTCTCTAGCGACTTTTCCAACCTAAGAGACAACATTATTCAGAGATCGAAGCACAACATTTCTGTTCCAGGATTTCAAGATTTGTTGCTGCCAATCAATTTTGAATCCCAGAATCTTTTTGGGTCTTTTGTTGCGGATCGATGATCCCAGTGATATTTGGTACAATTCCGGCGTGGTTATTTGGGATTTTTGTACTCTAATTTGGCGAGGACAAAGCGAGATTTTCGTGGAATATTGGTGCAATTCGTTTCCATGTGATATCCCTCAATTTGTTCTCTATTCATTATTGTCTTGACTGAAATATTGACTGTTCTTGGATGCTAATTTTTACTGTTCTTGATTGTTGTCTTGAATGGAATATTGATTGTTCTTGGATGCCTATTATGACTGTTCTAGACTGCCTATTGATAGCATTATTTTTATAATTTTGGTGACTATTCGTGATTGTCTGTTAATAACATTATTCCATATATTGCTACTGTTGTATATTGTTATATATTGTCATATATTGTTGTTGTATATTGCTATATATTGTTATATATTATTGTATATTGTTGTATACATATTACCTAGTATATTGTTTGTTGGAAAAATTACTTAGCATATTGTTGCTATATTGTTACATAGTACTATTTGTGGGTAGTTTGCTGGTATTGTTTAGTACTCCTTGTTTATAAAGTTGCAAGTGTATAGTACTAGTATTCTTTATTGTGACCTGTACTTGTTTGTAGGGATTATCAGTTTTGTAGTTTAGTGGCATCAGGAGATAATGGTGGACTAGGGTCATATCGTCGGTAGGGGTCGGAGGTAAGGGGTAGGGGTGGCAAGAGGGTCACAGACTTATTTAAGTTAAGGATAGCATCGTGGAATACAGGGTCACTAACAGAGAAGTCCATAGAATTAGTAAAATATTTTAAAAGAAGACATATTAATATAGCGTGTGTCCAGGAGACCAGATGGGTGGGCACCAAAGCACGGAACGTGGATGGATTTAAGCTATGGTACTCTGGTGGTTCTAGAGAAAGAAATGGTGTAGGTATCCTAGTAGATGAAAATCTTAGGGATTATGTGGTGGAGGTTAGAAGAGTTAATGATAGGATAATGTTTATCAAACTCGTAGTTGGTAGACATGTAGTGAACGTAGTTAGTGCTTATGCGCCCCAATGAGGCCTATATGGGGAAGTCAAAAGGCTCTTTTTGGAGGATCTGAATGAGGTTGTGCGAGGCATACCGAAGACAGAAAAAATCTTTATTGGGGGTGACTTTAATGGGTATATCGGGGCAACTACTAGCGGGTTTGAAGATGTTCATAGAGGCTTTAGTTTGGGGAGAGGAATGGAAGTGGGATGTCTCTCTTGGATTTTGCCAAAGCCTTTGAGTTAGTGATTGCTAACCCATATTTCCCAAAGAGGAAAAATCACTTGATTATCTTCCGTAGTACGGTAGCTAAGGCTTAGATAGATTACCTACTTCTCCGAAAGGGTGATAAAAGTCTATGTAAGAATTGCAGGGTTATTCCGAGTGAAAATATTTCCACTCAACATAGACTTTTAATGATGGATGTGGAGATCAAGAGAGAAAAGAAGAAGAAGGTCATGTATGCCCAACCTAAGATTAGATGGGGAGGCCTTACTCCTGCCCTTTCTTGCGAGATGGAAGAAAAGTTGAGAAACTTAGAGACGTGGAGTAGTGAAGGTAATATGAACAGTATGTGGGACACGACTGCTGGTTATATAAGAAAGGTAGCTACCGAGGTACTAGGGATTTCGAGAGAGACCTTTGGTAGACGTCAGGGCGATTGGTGGTGGAATGATGAAATTCAGGGCAAAGTGAAAGATAAGAAGGTCGTTTACACAAGGTGGTTAAAGTGTAGGGATGAAGATGAAAAGAAAAAGCTTAAGGTAATCTATAAGACGGCCAAGTTAGAAGCAAAGATGGCAGTGATGAAGGCTAAGTCAGCAACGTTTGAACGTCTTTATAAGGATCTTAGTGATAAAGGCGGGGATAAGAGATTGTATAGGCTCGCTAAAGTAAGAGAAACGAAAGCTCGCGACTTGGACCAAGTGAAGTGCATCAAGGATGAGAAGGGCGAGGTATTGGTGGATGACACTTCCATTAAATTAAGGTGGAAAGCGTACTTTCATGAACTCTTAAATGAAAAAAGAGATAGAGATATTGAGCTGGGTAAGTTGGCTCACTCCGAAAATCATCGTGATTTTGGTTATTGCAGGCGGTTCAGAGTTGAGAAGGTAAGATGGGCTATTAGTAGGATAAAGAGGGGGAGGGTAATCGGGGCCCAATGAGATTCTGGTAGACTTTTGGAAGAACATGGTCAAGGATGGCATTGAGTGGTTGACTAGACTGTTCAATGCTATTATGAAGACTATCAAGATGCCTGATGAATGGAGGAGGAGTAAAATGGTTCCATTGTACAAGAATAAGGGAGATATTCAAAACTATAACAATTATAGGGGTATCAAGTTGTTAAACCACACTATGAAGGTCTGGGAGAGAGTAGTAAAGATAAGGGTGCGAAGAGTAGTTTCTATCTCGGAGAATCAGTTTGGATTCATGCCGGGGTGGTAGACTACTGAAGAAATTTATCTTGTTCGGAGGTTAGTGGAGAAATATAGGGAAAGAAATAAGGACCTTCATATGGTGTTCATTGATCTCGAGAAGGCATATGACAAAGTCTCAAGGGATATCTTATGGAGGTGTCTAGAGGTGAAAGGTGTCCCAATGGCATATATCAGGGTGATTAAGGACATGTACGATGGAGCCAGAACTAGGGTAAGAACGGTGGGAGGAGACTCAGAGTATTTTCTTGTTGAGATGGGACTCCATCAAGGATCTGTGTTACGCCCTTTCTTATTTGTCTTGGTGATGGATGAGCTGACGTGATCTATCCAGGAGGAGGTACCATGGTGTATGCTATTTGCAGATGACATAGTACTGATTGATGAGACCGCACTAAAGTTAATGATAGGTTGGAGGCCTGGAGACATATCTTAGAGTCCAAAGGATTTAAATTGAGTAGGACCAAAACTGAATACTTGGAGTGCAAATTCAGTGATGAGAGGGATAAAGTAAACTTTGATGTGAGGCTTGTCACTCAACCTATACCCAAGAGGGAAAATTTTAAGTATCTAGGGTCCATCATCTAGAATAGTGGCGATATCGACTATGATGTCACACTCATATTGGGGCAGCATGGACTAAATGGAGGCTTGCATCTGGAGTATTGTGTGATAAGAAGATACCATCTAAACTCAAGGATAAGTTTTACAGATTGGTGGTTAGACCATCTTTGCTGTATGGGGTGGAGTGTTGGCCAATAAAAAATGCACACGTCCAGAAGATGCATGTCGCAGAGATGAGGATGTTGAGATGGATGTGTGATCACACCAGGAGTGACAAGATTAGGAATGAGACCATTCAGGAGAAGCTAGAGGTGGCTTCGGTGGCTGATAAGATGAGGGAAGCGAGACTGTGATGATTTAGACATGTGCAGAGAAGGAGTACCGATGCTCCTATTAGGAGGCGTGAGAGATTGATTTTAGGAGCTACATATAAGGGTAGAGGTAGACCGAAGAAATATTAGGGGGAGGTGATCATAGATAATATGACGGAACTTGATCTCACTGAGGACATGACTCTAGATAGAAAGAAGTGGAGGTCGCGAATTAGAGTAGTAGGCTAATTGGTTGGTAGGGTTAGGTAGTTATCTAGTCATGGGGTATAGTAGGGTAGGGGAGTAATAGTGTTATCATTATTTGTTGTCTATGTGTTAATTGTATCATAGTCATTTTTTTGTTCCCTTTCTTTTATTTTTTGTCATATCTAGTTTATTTTGCTTATGGATTTTTGAGACGAGGGTTTCCAAGAAACAACCTCTCTACTTCTACGAAGTAGAGATAAGATCTGCGTACGTTCTATCCTCCTCAGACCCCACTTGTGAGATTCAACTGGGTATGTTGTTGTTATTGTTATGTATAAGAAAATAATTTATAAAATGATTAACTTTTTATCCAAAATTAATATTATAAAAATAATAAAAATATTTAATTAAAACACATAATTTGTATACTATCTATGATAACATATTCTATAATAAAGAACATATGATGAAACAAAAAAAATTAAATAAAGTTAAATCGATTTTAATAAATCTCTTTGTTCCTTAAATATTATTTATTTTGTCTACATAAGATACAAACATATGTAGATTTTTTAAA
>JAOTQJ010079890.1:0-12637 GCA_025642045.1 Solanum sejunctum
AAATTCGGATTAGAAACTTACCTCAATTGATTGCAAGACCTCCTTTCCTTCTTCTCCTTCTCTTCTTCTTCTTCTTCAAGTTCCCAAAACAATTCCAAGACAAAGAACAAAAAAATGTTCTTTTTTTTGAAACACAAGAGGGGTATATATAGACCCCAATTTATTAAAAATTGCACCCAAAGGCTCCTAGTTATCCCATTGTTCAAGTAGGTCCCCAAACTTTCCTATTTAAATCCAATTGAGGACTCCCTACTCCAACTTAAAAATATACTCTCTAATAGTAATTAAGCATCGCGATTTAAAATTATGCCATGTTCATCATAAGTTTTCCAATAAAACGAATTATTTCGGTTGAATTAATTATGGGGTCTAACAAAGTAAGTGCAATATTTTCAAGACAGTAAATAAGATATGACCATTTTTGAGCTTATGATTATGTTATTTGGGTTGACAAATGCCTCCACTATCTTTATGGACTCGATGAATCAAATTTTTAAGTCATATCAAGATATATTTGTGGTGATGTTTATCAATGATATCTTCATTTATTCCCAAAGTGAAGAGGAACGTATGAGTCACTTGAGGACCGTATTGCAAACTTTGAGAAATAAGCAATCATTTGTCAAATTTAGAAAGTGTGCATTTTGATTGAAGGAGGTGACATTTTTTTGTCACATCATATCTGGTGAAAGTATTAAGGTTGATCCAAAAAAGACGACAGCGACGAAGAATTTATCTAGACCATTATCTCTTTCAGACATTAAGAGCTTTGGACTTAGCTAAATTTTATAGAAGATTCGTTGAAGGATTTTCATCAATTGTATTTTCTTTGACTAGGTTGATCCAAAAGAAAGTGAAATTTTAATGGTCGGATGAATGTTAAAAAAGTTTTTAAACTTTGAATAATCATCTTATATCAACTCCTATGTTGATATTTCTAGAAGATTTACATGGACTTGTGATTTATTGTGATGTTTCACATGCTAGTTTGGGGTGTGTCTTGATGCAAAATGATAAAGTCATAGCATATGACTCAAGGCAATTAAAGGTGCATGAATAGAATTATCCAACTCATGATCTTGAACTAGAAACGATTGTCTTTGTATTACAAATATGACATTATTACCTTTATAGGATGCATATAAATGTATTTATCAATCATAAAATTTTACAATATATGTCTAGCCGAAGGACCTCAATTTAAGATAAAAAAATGTGACTTGACTTCTAAATGACTATGACATAAGTATATTGTATCATCCGATAAAGATGAATATTAGAGCCGATGCGCTTAGTAGGGTGTGATTTGGCAAAGGAGGTACATCAATTGGCCCACTTGGGTATAAGGTTAAGTGACTCTAATAAGGCGGTGTTCTTGTTCATAATGGCCCGGAGTCATCGTTAGTAGCGGATGTCAAAGCAAAAGCAATACTTTGATCCAATACTACTTAAATTGAAAATGTTAATTATTCAAAAAAGAAGGTAAAGGTATTCTCACAAAGAGGAGATGGTGTGTTTTGTTATCAAGACTAATTATTTACTTCGAATATTGATGGCCTAAGGGACTTAATTTTGAGTAAAGCTCATAATTCTTAATATTCTATTCATCCGTGATCCACCAAAATATATAGAGACTTGAAAGAGGTGTATTCATGGAATAATATAAAAAAGGACATAGTTAAGTTTATGACCGAGGGCCAAAATACCAGCAAGTGAATGTTGAGCATCAAAGACCATGTGGCCTAGTCCAAGGATTTGAAATTTCTACTTTAAAGTGGAAAGGTGTGAATATAGACTTTGTGATGGATTTTCCCATCACTCGAAAGCAACATAATTCTATCTGGGTAATTATGGAAAGAATGACTAAATTAGCCTATTTACTATAGATTAAGACTTCTTTTAGTGTCAAGGATTATGCTAAATTGTATATCCAAGAATTGGTGATATTATATGGTGTGCTATTATGCATTATTCGGATTGTGGTACTCAATTCACTTTGCATTTTTGAAAGTTCTTTCAAAGGGGGTCTTGATATCAAGGTAAAGTTAAACATCACTTTTCACCCTTAAATCGATGAGCAAGCCGAGAGAACAATCTAAACTTTGGAAGATATATGTAGGGCATATGTAATTGATTTCAAGGGTAATTAGGATGATCATCTACTATTGATTGAATTAGCCTACAACAATAATTATCACTCAAGCATTAAAATGGCTTCTTTTGAGTTTTTGTATAGGACAAAGTATAGATTTTTGATGGGTTGATTTAAGGCAGGTGAGGTGGCATTGATTATTTCTGATTTTGTACTTGATGTTATAGAAAAGGTCAAGCTCAAAAGGGAGAAGTTGAAGATAGCTCAAAGTCATCAAAAATCACATTTCGATGTTAGAAAGAGGGACCTTAAGTTTGATATAGAGAATTAGATTCATTTGAAGGTCTAATCCGTGAAGGGTGCAATAAAATTTGGCATCATTAAAATTTAAGTCCTAAAAATGTGGGGTCTTATAGAATTTTGGAATGGATTGACAAGGTGGCTTATAAGTTAAAATTGTAAATAAAATTATTTATGGTTCATCTAGTATTCCATCTATCAATGTTAAGAAAGTGTGCAGGTGATTCTAGATCCAACGTACCTTTAAGAATGTGAGTATGGAGGAAAATTCGACTTATGAAGAAGTTTCGATTGAGATTTTGGATCAACAAGTTAAAAACTTAAGAAGTAATAAATTACATTCATGAAAGTCTTGTGAAAGAACCAAGGGGTTGAAAGTGTTTCATGCTAAGTGGAAGCGAATATGATGGAACAACGCCCTTACCTTTTTTCTTCCATGTCGACCTAGGGTACTTAGTTACTCATGCTCAATTCTTCCAAACTCCTAGTATCAATCTTTTCACGTTATGTTAAATGTATGTATTGTCATGAAATTGATATTAAATAATATTTTAAATTATATTATTGCATTCATGTGGAACGTCTTAAACTCTACTCAACTCAAGCTAGTTTTGTCCCATTCGAGAATGAATATTCCCAAGAGAGAGTTATTGTAACACCTCGAGCATTTTAAATGTCAGAATTTGATTGTATAGGTTAAAATAGTATAAAAATGATCTTGGGGGATTTTTAGTCCAAACAGAAAATAAAAAAATTGTACAATTTCAATAATCAGAAGTGTCTGTGACAGGATCGCATTGTGAACCTGCTTTAAGATGATTTAAATTTTTTTGAAGTTCAAATTTGACCAAAATTCAATTCTCTCAAAAATGATTATAGTGAAATCCCTGTGCATCGTGGACTACATCGACCACTATTATCCAATTTTAACTTTTAAGTGGGTGGTCATGTTGAACTTTTTTCTAATCCGTGAATTAATGAACCTGGACTAGTTATGGACTAAAAACCCAATATGTTGAGTATCCTAAAATCCCAATTACTTTCTCAATCACCTCGAATTCATCATTCCCACAAATATCTCCCTACCTAAACTCCTAAATTTCCCATTGAAGACCCTAAGAATTATTTCAACCCTTGTACCAAATTTTTAGAAAATATCTTTGAGATTCTTATGGCTTCTTCTCTAAGGTATGTCGGTCTTCATCCATAGAATTCTTTCTTTCATGGAGATCCTTTATTTTTCAATTTTTATCTAATTTCAAGTAAGTACATTTTATAGGTCTTTTCTATTTTTATTTATTTACATGAATCATGATATATTGTATAGTATTTAGTCTATTTTGACATGAATTGGCAAGAATTGCATGAAATTCATGATTTTCTACGTAAACTCTCTTCAATGCTATCTAGGGCTTATAAATTCTCTTATGGGTCTATTGGATTCTCTTTCAATTTCATAAATTGAGCTTTTATTATTATTTATTAACTTAACAATATGACATGATGCTTTAATTTTATGATTTTGATAATGTATGAGAAATTTCTCTTTTAGATAATGTATGAGAAATTTCTCTTTTAGCATACCTTGAGTTTATGAAATTACAAACGGGTCTATTTTAACGTTGATCCAAATGATCCTATTCTATGTGATTATGCATGAATTTATCCAAATTACATAATTTCTAGCTAATTGAGTTAAAATTCACTCTACTACTCTCATTCTTTCTTTACAAGTCATGATTATGAGATTTCAAGTGTTCAAGCATGTTATGTAAGGTGTAATGATGATAGGGCGCATACCCCACTTTATATAATTTCTGTGGCATGAAATGTAATGATGATGGGGGCGTATACCTTGATTCAACCGGGGGAGGGGAGAGGGAGAGGGAGATCGAATTGATTATAGAAATATGAGTTTAATTAGTTGATTTATTAGTGAACAAGGAAAAGCATTATCCCACTTTACATAAGCAAATTATTATGTAAATGAGCTACTCTATGACCATGATTCTATGAAATCTGATTTATGCCAACTTGTTGGATTATGATAAGTATGAATTATGATTTACGACAAGCATGATCTTATTTCTATTATATGTGTTTTATGGGATATTAATGTAGCATCAAATAAGACTTAAGGTGGGGGCTTAACTTACGGGTCCTTACATAAAGCTTCTAAGTCTTATAATTACATTGCCACCATAGAATTTATATTAACACCAATATAATTATGCTAGTGGATCCACATAACTTATGACTCTCACTTAACATGGCAGGAGTTTTACCTTGACAAATAAGGTCCCCTTAACTCTGGTATATGGATAGACATCGAGATTCTATGTTGTAGATCACATGATTTTATTGTCGATTATGATTACTTCCCACATATGTATGGTTCTTATAATGATTTACTGATTACTCTTAATCCTTCAATTTCAAATGATATTCTCAAGGTATATTTAGAAATTGTTTTCACTCTTGCCTACTTGTAATCTTGCTATTCTTTATTCATGCTATTTAACATGATCACTTATACATCAGGACTTGTTATGCATCGCATTATCCACTTAGTTAGTATATTCAAACATATTAGCATACACTTTTATGCCTATATTATATCATAGTGTAGGAGCTGGCGGCCAACTTCCTCCTTTCTATCATGATTGTCACGACCTAAGCCTAGGGTCTAGACGTGACATGGAGAATGAGAACCCAAAGGGATCCCCAAATAAGCCTCTTAAGTATGCGTTGCACATTATTGATTTCGCAGAAGCAAATGAAAGATAAATAAGTATGTAGCACATAATTTTTAAGGGGAAAGGGGCTTTGGACTCACGCTATGGGGATGTTATAGGGAAGAGGATAAACATGAATCACATAGCAAATAAGTCTAAGGGACGGGTAAGTATGACTCACACTATGGAGGTATCAAGGGACTTGAGACTTCCTTTTAACAACATAGCAAACATTCACCGCAAAGAGAGAGTAAGAGACTAAGGAAAAATTTCAACAATACATAGATATAATAAGAGTTGAGATCATAACATACAACCCATGTATCGAACAATACCTCTAACTACGAATGGAGTGTGGGCCAAGATATTTTTCGGGCTCACCCTAAAAAATAGTATCCCAAATAGAATAGTCCAAGTACATGGATGTTGTCCCCGAAATGGAGGACTCACTAATAGTAGTCTTCAAAAGATCCATCTAGTCATGTGGAGCAGGAGGGTGAATAGGAGCTCCGGTCCCTACATGGTGATATCATGTAGGAATAGAATATGCATTTGTACTTTGAATATACTAAGTATGCAGGGTGCAAAACAATGAGGAACATAAGCCACAATAATCAAGATGCATAATAATAATCGATAGAAATAAGCTCAATATGACATGAATCAATACTTAAGTTAAAATATACATAAGAATAATCATACTTGCATAACTTGTTCAACACAATAAAGTGACATGAATATCTCAACCAAATACCTTATACTAGAGGGTGATGAATATAACATAGGTCATGACCTCTTCTAGTAGGTAGTGGATAGTACATGAGGGTGAGGCATACAACATGGTTCATGACCCCTTCATGTAGACACTAGGTAGTGTATATTATTAAGTCGAACATGAGGGTGAGTCATACAATATGGTTCATGATCCCTTTATGTAGACATTAGGTAATGCATATTAATGAGTCGTACATGAGGGTGAGACATACAACATAGTTCATGACCCCTTCTAGTAGGCTTTATAATTCACATGAGAACAAAACATAGAATGAGAGCTCAACAATTCACTTGTAGATCATGGAATCTCTTCATGAGTTTAATGCATGCTTGGGAGCTCATAAATCATCGTAGAAATACTTGTCTTGAAAATCATGTAATAGTCTTTTATTAACATAAGAATCATGATCGCGTAAACTTATCAACATGGTGGGTATGTATACACATGCTCAAAATTATGCAATTTAGAAGTGTAAGACAAGGAGTAAAATCAATTTATTTTAAAGTCATGCAAATCAACCCACCAACATTGTAGTAAAAACCCCAATTTGGGTATCATGAAATTCAACTAAAATCCACAAGTTCTTTCATAGATTTTCATAGCATCATAAAATACATAACTTTAATATCATAAAATCCATCACAATATCAAACCCCAATCATATTTAAGCTTAATAAAATCACTACTCGAAGAATTCAAACGAAAAGAATAATCCATCAATATTATAGTAATAACCTTAGTTTGTGTGCCATAAAATTCATATTAAAAGTGGACAATCTTTCATAGTTTACATAGTTCACATCATCCATAGCTTCAGTATATATAAATCAACTCATGGAATAAGCCTTCAATGGATATTTATGTTTAATCAATCATCACTTGAAAATTCAAACTCAAATCATGTTTATAATGCATAATAAAGTTTACCCATAAAAAATCTAGCCTTGAAATCATGTAATTTCATGAAAAAAAAAGAGAGTTGAGCTCTATGGGTGAAAGGATTCATGGATGAAGACCCACATACCTAAACTTGAGACTTTCTTGAAGAAAAGATGAGGAAGACTTGAGACTTGGCTTGGGTTCTTGAAATTCAAAGCTTGTTCTTAAAATCCTTGAATTTGAATGGGTGATTTGATGATGATTTGAGAGGATTTAAGGAGGTTTTTGAGTGTTCTTGGACTTAAAAATGGTGGAAGATTAGGGTATTCAAGTATATTTAGGCATTGGGTTATTACACAAATGCCCTTAAATGAAACTGGAAAAATTCAGAAAATTTTGCACTAGTTCACGCCGTAGGCGCAACGCGGACCAGACGCGAAGGCCAACTTACACTGAGGCGTGCCCTAGCCGTCGCGGCCTGGCGCGCAGGCCCACTGTCTCGGCTTTCCGTTGTGAAAATTATTTTTCGCTACGAGTCTTCTAAAATTCGGAGGCTATCCTTTTCCCACACAATTTTGTCCCCTTAACAAGAATATGAAGTCAGATTTTCAAAATCATGTACAAATTTTGAGATACTAAAAAATTACACTATAGGGCATTTTCGATGAACATAAAGGGTGTTACAATTATTAGACTCGGTGACCATTTGAAATTTTGTGGTGAGTCCTCATGACCGGAGGCAAACCTATTACTTATAGCTTTTACTTTATATCTTTGAGATATTTTGAAACTTGTTATACTTTCTTTATGGGATGAGCTAGGGACATGTCTTAACCCCCGCCCATTTACTAGCAGAGGCATATTTGGACAAAGACTATGATATAATCCCGTTCAATCGAGAAATGATTTAGTTTTTCTATCCTAGAGTTTTACTCTGAGACTTATCTTCAACTTGTCTTGTTTATTGAATGATGCTTTATTTATTTTTTGAATGCTTATGATATGCTAAGACGAAGCTTGATTGAGGTTTTCCCAGATCCCTAGTCGTCGTGTCACACCTAGGATTTGGCTTGGCTTGGCTTGTGACAGTATTATAATTTATAATACTTTAATATATAAAAATATTTAAAAATTAGACAAAATTTAAAATGAAAAAACTAACCCGAAATGCCAAAAATAACCCCTAGAAAGTCTAAATATTCTAAGCAACTAATTATTATAATTATGATACTTTTTACGTAATTTTTTTTAAAGTTTTTTCATGTTGTCAAAGAGTTGAACAATGGTTTTTTCGTGTGTCAAAGATTTGAAGAATGAAAGTAGACGGCAAATGCCTGATTGAATTGATCAAGTCATGTATGAACAAGATTCAAGTCTACCGTTCTGTAAGGACACCTCAGCTACATACATCACTGCACTTCCATTTGACACCTATCGTAATGATAAACGATTGTATAATAAATTTAAAATGAAATAAATTAATTAAAATGATGAACATAACTTAAAATGATAAAAATAGCATCAGGAAGCAAGCTGACAGCACAACCACCAACTACTTCTTGACCTCTTCTATATATAGAGAATATAAAATGATGACGTGCATAACTTCTTAATGAGGTAGGCACCAAGCAAGAATTTTCAGAAGATTCAAAATATTTTAAAAAAATAAGTATATAAGAAAAATTAAAAAATATATATAGCTATTTCTTCATCTTTCTTTATGCGATACTTTTTTTTATTTAGTTTGTTTTTTTAAAAAAAGTCACTTGTTATAATTATAAACAATTTAACTTTAAAATATTTATTTTATACTAAATGAAATAATGTACAATCTCATAAATATTTATGAATTATTTTAGATTATAAGTTTTTAAAAGTTTTTTTTTCTTAAAGTCCGTGTCAAGTCAAATATTGTTACATAAAATGAGAGAGAGTCGAATTCTTTTAATATCCGTTATAGCAAATTTACGGACCATAAAAGCTTTTACGATGTGCATTTACGATCAATAACAAGGTTTTGAGGATGCACCCGTACTAGCAATAGTCCATCAAGGTAAAATGTTCAATCAAAATTAACCACTCAAGAATACCAACACAATGAAATACTTGGCACTATAGTGATGAAGACATGGACCTCATCAAACAACATCAATCATTATCAATTCCAACTAAAATTCCTCAAGATATTGTATCAAATTTACAATAAAAGCTTAACAAAAATACAATAATTAATATGATCATTTATAATTAGCTATTTACACAATCTTATCTAGGTAAACAAAAAAAGATCAGATACAATAAGTGGGAGAAATTGAAAGATCATATCCCAAGGTACAACAGACAGACTCAGTAAGTTCAAATAACAATACAAACTACTATACATGTTCATTCAAGAATCCAAGGCTCAAGGAAAATTGAAAAATTCAAAATAAAACCAAAATACTAACACTAGTTCAATATCAACAAGAAGATATGAATTTTTTGGTCCTCTGAATATGATATCCAAGTGGTAAGAGGACAATAAATCCGATTTCATCTTCTAAACAACTACTCTTTTCACCTAATGGTGGTTTATGCAATGTGTGATGCCCAACTGAGGACCTTTCCATGGGATGATCTCAGAGCTACATCTAGTCTCATAGATAATCCTTGGGGACTGGGGAGTGGTTGGTGACTTTAATGTTATCACTTGTCGCCAATGCTGAAGAAAAAATAGGAAGTACATATAGATTTGATGCAAGTTTAAAGTTCCTTTCTTGTTTCGATGATTACAACCTATAAAATGGGGGGTTTCCCAGGATCCATGTTCGCTTAGTGTGATAACAGAGGTCTTTCTTGTTGGGTTCCTTCCTTAATTGGAGAGATTCTAGAAAAATTCTAGAAAAGCATAGAATTTTCTAGAATGATCCGGATAACTCTAGAGAAGTATAGAACTCTCTAGAAGCTTATGGAAACATGCAGAAGAATGTGGAAGCCTTTGGAATATTACAGAGACATGTGGAACTTTATGGAAGAGTATGGAAGAAATTGAAAGAGCATAGAAAGGAGTCGATGACTAGAGAGTACTCTCTAGAGACATCTTCTCCACTATTCATTAAGGAGGTAGAGTAGTATAAATAGAGGTAGGAGATTTTCATTCCTAATGATCCTCATCTAAGCAAGAATCCAAGAGCAATCCTAGCAATCCAAGTGAAGTAAGAATCTAGTTGAGAGCTAGAGGTAGGACTATCCACAATCCAAGAGCAATCCTAGCAATCCAAGTGAAGAAACAATACACTTGAGAGCAATCCACTATTAGTGAGAGTGTAAAACTTAAGAAGTCTCAATCCTTAAGCTTGTAAGCCACCTTAGTGTGAGAAAATCTTTTGTAAACATATTCTTGTAAATCCTACTATTCTTTTGTGGTGGAAAAATCTTATGTTTTGGAGAATTATAAACTCTTGCACTCCTATCATTACCTTAATTTCTAAAGTATCTATCTTAACTTTACAAGCAGGAAAGGATCGTCCTTTCCCAACAGTGGTATCAAAACTTGGTTCATTCGAAGCCGTCATTAGCTTGTGCAGTTCAAGATGGAGGACAACATCATTCATGATGGAGACATGTTCAAGTTTACGTCCATCAACTACTCATATTGGAAACTGATGATGGAGGACCATCTATTTTGCAAGGATTTGCATGAGCCCATCATCTACAAAGAAAAAGGTGGAAGGCAAGAGTGATGCTCAATGGGAGCTACTGAATCACAAGGCCATTGCAATGATTTGTAAGTACATTGATAAAACTCTCCTGGATCATGTTTCTACTTACACAAATGCTTACGAAGTATGGAAGAAACTTGAATCCATGATTGCAAAGAAAACACCTCGTAACAAGGCCAATTTAGTTCGGTTGTTGGTGAAATTGGAGTATAAGAATGGCAACAGTATGATTAACCACTTGAATAATTTCAAGGGACTCGTTAATCAATTAATAAAACTTGATATGAAGATTGATGATGAGCTGCAAGCCCTTTTCCTCCTTACTCTTTGTCGAAAAGTTGGGATACACTTGTTATTACTCTAAGTAACTCAGCTCTAGCAGGAAAGCTCAATATGGATACCGTCAGTAATAGTCTTCTTGGGGAAGAAGCAAGGAGAATAGAACAAGGTGAGTCTACTTATCCCGAGTCCAACATTATTGAGAATTGGAGTAAAAATGAAACTCATAGACATAGCAAGAGCCGAGATACGCACCAATCTCGAGGAAGATCCAAGTCATGCTCTAGGATTACATGTTATTATTGTAAAAGATGGGCCACAAGAAAACTGAATATCGATCCCTAAAGAAAGATCAAAAGGAAGGTAATGTTAAACCAGACTAGATCAGCCCAATGAAGCAGCAAGAAGAAAAGAGTATTACTGCTCTAGCATCAAAAAAAGATCTGCTCTATCTCGTTGATAAAGGTAATATCATAAACATCGCTTGCGATGAAAGCTACTGGATTATCAATTCTGGCGCTTCCTTCCATGTTACCTCATATAGAAGTTTCTTTTCATCCTCTTGAGGTGGTGACTTTGGTACGATACTACAAATGGGAAATCAAGACAGGAGTGTAATATTTTGGGATAGGAAACATCATTTTATCTCCCAATAGTTTAGGTATGAAATTCAAAAAAAGATGATAGTTTAGCTATGTTTTTAATACTTATCTCTAGAATAAACTATAATTTTTTGTCCCAATTAAATATCTCATAACTCTTGTTATAACATGTCAATATTCATTACCTACCTTGCTAGTAAACCTGCTAAGTACTCCTACTGAATATGCAATATCATGCCTAGTGAGATCAGTCACATATCTCAAACTTCCAATAAAGCTAGCATATTTTTTTATTTATCACATCATTTCACTTTGTACAGGTAACAAGTGAACACTTGAATCAAAAGGAGTTAAAACATGCTTGCCATAAAAAGGTCATATTTTTTTCAAAATTTTCTCAGCATAATGTAACTGGTTAAGAAAAATTTCATCACGTGTTCTGGTAAATTTTGTTTCAAGAATAAAATTTGTCTCACCAAGATCTTTCATATCAAAATGGCTTAATCTAAAGAGCCAAAGATCAAGAAATCATCAATGTATAGACAAATAATAACATGTGAATTATTCCAATACTTATGACATATGAACTTAGCATACTCATTTGTTTTAAAATCATTATCAATCACGCAAGAATCAAACTTTTCATATCTTTGCTTAGGTGCCCATTTCAAGTCATATAAGGATTTAGTCAATTTACATACTTTGCGTTCTTGGCCTGCTTCAATAATACACTTGATTGTTCTATATAAATTTCTCCATTTAGGTCTCTATTTAAAAAAATAATTTTTACATTCATTTGATGAATTTGCAAATAAAAAATTGCATTTATAGCAATTAAAAATCTAGTGGATGTAATCCTAGTTACCGGATAGAAATATCCAATAATTCTAAGCCTTCTAATTGCTTAAAACCTTTAACAACTATAGTGTAGCCTTATATTTAATCAACTATTTTAACTTTTTTTGTAAGATCCATTTGCAACCAATTATTTTACAACGCAATGGTAAATCAATTAACTTTTAAGTTTTATTAGAAATTCGTAATTTCATTTCGTCATTTACAGTCTCTTTCTAAAAAATTGCATTATATGAAGATAATGTTTCTTTTAAAGTGAGAGGGTCATCTCCAAAATTAAAAACATACAAATCAATTCCAAAATTTTTTTCTACTCTATATGTGTTGGGATGCAAACTCCTTCCACACACAAGTTTTTCAACAATATTGGCTACCAAACTTGTTCAAAATTGGTTGCCTAATTTGTCAAATTAGGCATG
>JAOTQJ010079930.1:0-46582 GCA_025642045.1 Solanum sejunctum
TAAGTAAAGATTCAGTATAAGTGGTTATCTCGGTGTCCTATCGGCACCATTCACGGCCCCTGGGTTGGGTCGTGACACTGACCCCCTTCCTTCGGGGGCTGCATTTTATGCCCGTAGGTACTGATATGCAAGCTAGAGAGCCACCTTCTTAGGATCTCTGTCTACCATTGAAGTGCTCCCTTTGCCTTGGGAGCAGATTTTTGGTATATACATGTACACTTATTTTCTGTATTTTGTATTTATGTATATTCGAGGGTATGATGGGCCCCTAGCCCGTCCTATGATTCAGTTCGTATGTGTAGAGGTCTGTGGATACATGTGGTTATGGGATATTGCATGTGGTATGACTACGTATGTATGATACTTTTGTTGGGTAGTTCTATCGCAGTGGTGACCTGGTCAGCCCGCATACATATGTGTATAGATATTTGCTGTATGCTGGGGTTGCTGTTTGCAAGTTTGCTTAGTCAGTAAAACAGAGGTAACTCTGCCAAAATTTTGATAGTTTTCTTAGCTATCATAGTTGGAAATCCGATTTAGTGTTTGTCTGGGTGCCCAATCGGCACTAATCACGCTCCTTGGGTTGGGTCGTGACAACCTATGTGGATTTGAGCTACAATTTCTACCTATCTCTGATGTATATGAAAAGGCGCATCTACCCTTTCCTTGCTTAGATAAGTGTAATCTTTGTTGTTTTCACCTTTTGTTCTGTTTATAACACAAACTTGTCCTAATCTTTCCTTGTCAACAGATTGAGCCCTATAGGAACTAATACCACTATTTAACCTGCTCAGATAAGGATTCACTTATGTTTATTAGGTAGCTCTCTGCTTTGC
The DNA here is from genome assembly GCA_025642045.1 of Solanum sejunctum. Lineage (NCBI taxonomy): Eukaryota > Viridiplantae > Streptophyta > Magnoliopsida > Solanales > Solanaceae > Solanum > Solanum sejunctum. The sequence goes on from JAOTQJ010079930.1 coordinate 837, forward strand.
TTGAAATTACTTCATGACACTACAATACCAATTCCTTGTATAACCTCTGTGAATGACTGATTTTGCATCTTTACAATTTGAATACTAGGTAGCTGAATTTTATCCATAGCTAATAAAGTTTTTTCTTGTTTTAGGACCTGCTGTATAGACCGAAATACTATTCTCTCTGTACCTGCAAAAGAAAAAATTACGTTAGTGAATACTATTCATATACACACACAAATATGCATATACTAGCAAGCAATCAATATTCATCTTTTCTTGAAACGCTCCTATATTTTTCTAGATAAATTTTTGTTTCTAAAAAAAAAAAACTAATTGATTTTTCATATTTTCCACTAGAATATGTATAAGCATCACGAAGTTTATGGTGATGAGGATGCAACATTAATAGAACTTACTATATCTTACATCACACCTGAAGAATCAAAGCTGGATATTTTTGAGGTAAGCATTAAAAAGTTTATCTAGTTCCTATATCTTACATCACACCCCTTATTACTAGAGAAAATTTTTAATGCTTACCTAAAAAACATCAAGTTCTGATTCTTCAGGTGTAATATAAGATATAGGAACTTACACCAATATTGCATCGTCATCACCATCAACTTGGTGATGCTTATACATATTCTAGTAGAAAATATGAAAAATTAATTAGTTCTTTTGTGAAACAAAAATTTGTGTTGAAGAATAGAGGAGCGTTTCAACAAAAGAAGAATATTAATTGCTTGCTAGTATATGTATATTTGTGTGTCTATATTCATATGTATGTATATATGTGTGTGTATGTGTGTGTATTGTATATATATGCTCTACTCTCACACAAAAACCCTTATTATCAGAGAAACTTTTTAATACTTACCTCTAAAACATCAAGTACTGATTCTTCAAGTATGATGTAAGATATAGAAACTTCCACTAATGTTGCATCCTCATCACCATCAACTTGGCATTGCTTATATATATTTTAGTAGAAATAATAATAAATTAATTGGATCTTTTGTGAAATAAAAATTTGTGTGAAAGCAGGGGTAGACCCACATGTATTCTTTCGGCATAGAAGCGATTATATATTTTTTTACATAGAACCCTCTTGAAAATTATGGTATATTGTCAAATAACATCCATTAATCAAAAGTTGGTGTGGGTGCTTTTGTTTTGCACGTGAGCTGAAAATCTAAGCGGAGCAAAGTGTGAGGGTTAGATCACAAATTAAATTTATTTCCACTATAAATTTTTTTTAAAAAATTTAGTCAAACTTAAGATGATTGATCTTCTCTATTCTGGCAATTTTACTGAAACTTGCATTCTTGAAATAGAAAAACAAAATTAGATGGCTAAACAAAGAGAAGAAAAAAATTATGAAAGGCTTAGATAGAAAGGTTGGTGGTAATTATTATAGATAATGACTAATTGTGCTGATAATTTATTTTGGTTATTGATGGTAGTGGTGATTGATTATTGATGGTTGTGGATGATAGGTGGTGGTAATTGAGTTGAAGAAGTTTCTTGAGATATATGTTTAGCATAAGTTGTTTAATAAGCTTGTTTACTTTATTTCGAGCATACACATGATTATTCTTAAATTGTGAGTTTTGAAGCTATTTGTGTAAGAAACTATTATCTTAAGAATTCATTGCATTGAGATCCTCTTCATTTAAAGAGAAGTAATAAGTCGACTAACACTAAAGTTTGGCCATGTCCTATGAGATTAAATAATGTATTTTTAAATTATTACACTCTTAACGTTATGAGCATATAACCAAGTATTTTGAAATAAGTATTGAGCACGATACGGTTAAAAAGTTGAAGTATAAACTATTTACCCAACATAGGATAGGACTATATCAATAATTATATGACTTCTCATATGTCACTGAGATGACCAGGTTAAATGGATCTGTAAGTAAAGAGTGTACCTTACCATGGCAAAGTATGAGATGAATTTGGTAACGTGGCAAGATATTGTATCATCATGTGCTCATAGTGATGGTTGTTGGTTAGATAAACTTCCCAAGTTAAAGTACATTATTTTCATATGATTAAATACCTATATTTATGTACTAAAAAATTAGTTTATTTATAGTGTATTTACTCCTATCACGCCCCAGGAGAGTATCCTTAGCGTGGTCAACACTTGAAGAACCATTGTTGATTCCCCAAGAGAAACACCTTGCCTCATTATCACATCGACTCAATAGTAGAAGGAAGAACTCAAAATACATACAAAAGGATAAAACATATAATAGAGATATATCTATGCAACTCTACTCTATCATACTTTCAAAATGTAATAGGTTTAGATACAAATTACACAATACTCTTTACTCACAATCTATGAAGCCTCTACTCAGCAACCTAGATGGTTTCATGATAGTGCATGAACACTCTAAATCAAAGAAAGAAAAATCAACTGGATCAACTCATAAGATAAAGGAGCTTATCTAGAAAGCAAAGAAGGCTCACCAACTCTTAAAACATACTGATCGAGACCTCAATGATCCACGAGCTAATGTCCTTTATCACCTGTATCTGTATCATAAAATGATGCAGGCCTAAATGGATATCTATACATAGAGTATACTGGAATGTAAAATAGCTCAAGAAAGTAAAGCTTACCTTGCTCATCTCGACTCAATAACTCATGCTCAGATGAATACATGCAAGCTTGAAATAAATCATGCTTTTTAAAATATACTTACTAAGAATATACTCAGTTTAAAATATCATGCACCTTCAATGTTGCTCAGGAGTTTCTCTTAACCAATATCCAATCCCATCACCGTTAGTTTGGTGATGCACAACAAAGGTGACGTTGTTGCTATGCCCGCCCTTAACTTGCCATAGAAAAGGGCGATCAACTCTCTCATGAATCCATCATAAATATCCACTGGTGGGACAAGAGTCGCCAGAACAAGATGTACAACTATCCAATATTGGCAATGTAATTTTGTGGGTTAAAGTAAATATTTACTCGCTCCCCACTCCGTGCTCCCTATAATCCTCCCAAGACCAAAACATACTCAACTCATCAATCAACTTGGAAATCAACTCAATTCTCAATGCTCAATCAATCAACTCAAAACTCAACCTCATTAGGGTACCTTATCTCAGTTACTCATCAACCCATTTAATCAATGCAATTCATCAAATTCAACTCTGACTCTGACGGTCATTTAGACTCACTCAATGTGACTCATCATGTAGTGCAAGCAAGGTAATCATATATGATAATATATGTGACTCATCATATAGTGCAAGCAAGGTAATCATATATAATAATATATGTGACTCAAATGTAATATGCTTTTCATACTCGATCATACTCAAAACTACTCAACTCATATACTCAAACTTAACCTCAATTCAGTGGCATGCATAGGATTTCATAAAATCATGTGATGGCTCATTCTATCAAGTATAAACTTTATCTCAGTTTCATATATAGAAATTTTGAAATGTAGCAAATACCTCATGCAACATAAGTAAAGTTCGTAATAAATGCAAGAATTTCAGTATTAAAATAATAAAGTTTCTGAACTCTCAACTCTTCTCCAAATCTTGACTCAAGAAGATGAAGGGGCATGTGGAAGAAAGTAGTCCACACTTTGGTAAGTCTTACATACCTGAAAATTGAAGGAGCAATCAAACCTCAATCAATCCTCGCACTTGAATTGGAAACCCTAGATCTTCTTTCTCCTCTAGTGCTCTCAAGAACCCTTGAATGTGAACAATGGTGAATAATACCCTTAGGGTTCTATTCTAGGGATTTATTCTACCTAAAAAACCCAAGGTTTTAATGGAATTAGGATTGGAATGGACAAGAATGCCCCTCATTAAAACTATTATCCGAGTCTATGAGACCTCATCTATGAGTTGTAGATCGTTCTATGGGTCGTAGACAACCTCTCGTAACCCAAAAAGAATTCTAAAATTATCTCACTAGAATTTAGCACGAAACCTCTCTCTATAAGCCATAAAGCATTTTACGGGTTGTAAACTCCTCTCATAAATAAGGGGGTCCAGAAACTTAAGTTACTAGAATTTGTAAGGAAACCTTTTCTACGAGTCTTGACACGATTTATGAGTCATATACCATTTCATATATATAGGCCTTAGGCTTAGAAAATTTCACTAAGTCAGCTAGGGTTTTATGAGAGCCATTTTGCGTGTTGTAAATAGGTCTACTAATAGTAAATAGCTCTTGTGAACCTTCCTCTGCAGCTTTTCTCAGTCATTTTCTTAGCAACCTCTGCACCTCCAGTCCAGATAAGGTAGAAAGAATTAAGGGTGTTACAATTTCTCCCCCTTGAGATCATTCATACTCGAATGAAGAGAAAACAAAGAGATTAGGTCAAGGAACAAATATCCCTATAGACTTTAACAATCAACTAGCTCTCACCTCACTCATGCAATCAACAAATTAAGAATTTCAACAAGTAAAACAATCAAATAGTGAACAAATCACATCAATCCTCTCTCAGACTCTAGAACTCTATCATTTGTCATACTAAGAATGAAAAGGGAACTCAAGGAATGGGAATTCAAGAATTTAGATGCAAATCATTGCCATCAACTCTCCTAGCATCAGTAGGCAGGAATAAACAAGGGTATTTGGCCTTCATGTCCTCTTTCACCTCCTAAGTAGCTTCTTCTACAAATTGGTTCCTCCACAATACTTTGACAGATGCAATCTTTTTGGTTCTTCACTTGCGAACCTGACGATTAAGTATTTGTACATGAATCTCCTCATCACTCAAATTGCCTTTCACTCTAATACTCTCGATAGGCATAACTAATTAAGGATCCCCCAAACACTTTTTGAGCATAGGAACGTGGAAAATTATATGGATGGCCTTTATTTCTGATGGTAGTTCTAACTCATATGCCACATTTCCCACTCTCTTTGTAATCTAGTAAGGGACTATGTACCTCATACTCAACTTTCCCTTCCTTTTGAAACTCATCACACCTTTCATGGGTGACACCTTCAAATACACTCAATCATTAACCTCAAACTCTAAGTCCCTTTTTGTAAAATCTGTGTAGGATTTATATTGATGCAGTCATCAACCTTTGTCAAATTATCCTCACCTTCTCCATGGGTTAGTGAACCAAGTCTGGCCCAATCAACTCTATTTGACCTACCTCAAACCATCTAATTGGCGACCTACACCTCCTCTCATAGAGTGCCTCATATGGGGCCATCTTTATGCTCGAATGAAAACTGTTGTTATAAGCAAACTCAATCAAAGGCAAGTGATCATACCAATTACCTTTAAAGTCAATGGCATATTCTCTCAACATATCCTCTAAGGTCTTAATAGTACGCTCTGCCTAGCCATATGTTTGTGGGTGAAATGTAGTGTTAAAGGTTCACCTTCATACCCAAACCCTTCTGAAAAGATCTCCAAAATTAGGCAGTGAATTGAGCTCCTCTACCTGAGATGATAGACAAAGGAACTCCATGCACTTTAACAATCTCCCTTATGTATAATTGGGCATAATCCTCTACTGTGTCAGTCATATTTGCTGCCAACAATTGAGCAGATTTAGTCAGCCGATCCACTATTACCCAAATCGAATAATGTTACCTATAGGAACTTTGTAAGCCTGTGACAAAGTCCATGTTAATCATCTCTTATTTCCACTTTAGAATTTCAAAGTTTTGAGCTACTCCACATGGCCTTTGATGCTCAACTTTAATTTGTTGGAAATTCAAGCACTTGGAGACAAACTCAGCAATGTCTCTCTTCATTCCACTCCACAAGTAGACTTCCCCCAAGTCATGGTACATCTCAGTAGACCCTGGATGGATTGAATACCTTGAACTGTAGGCCTCATCCACAATTCTCTCTCAAATATTATCAACATCAGGAACTCATAATTTGCCTTGATAACTCAATACTTCATCTCCCCTTTTGGTGAAACCCATCACCTTCTACTTATGCACATCCTACTTAAACTTTAATAAGATAGGATCTTGATCTTATTTCTCCATCACCTCCACAACTAGAGATGATGCTAATCCATTATGCATAATAACTCCTCCTTTGCCTGATTCATCTAACTGAACTCCCAATCATGCTAGTCTATGAACTTCTTTAGCTAACTCTCTCTTCTCCTCATCGCCACAGGAGTACTCCCCATGGATAATCTGCTAAGAGCATCAACAACAGCATTAGCTTTACCTGGGTGGTAAAGAATGCTCATGTCGTAGTCTTTGAGCAACTCAAGCCATCTCCACTATCTCAAGTTAAGCTCCTTTTGGGTACAAATGTATTGGAAACTCTTGTAGTCTGTGAATACATCAACATGTGATCCATATAAATAGTGGCACCATAGTTTGAGAGTAAATACCACTGCTGCCAACTCTAAGTCATGGATTGTGTTATTCTTTTCGTACACCTTAAAAGTTGTCTAGAAGTATAGGCAATAACTTTTACCTACCTCATTAACACACATCCCAATCCTACTCTCAAAGCATCTCAGTAAATCACAAATCCATCAGTCCCATCAGGTAAGGCCAACACCGGTACAGTAGTTAACCTCGTTTTCAGCTCTTAGAAACTTCTCTCACACTTGTAAGACCATTGGAACTTGACCTTCTTCTAAGTCAATTTAGTTAATGGTGCAGATATGGAAGAAAATCCCTTAACAAACCTCTAGTAATAACCAGCCAATCCCAAAAAACTCCTTATATTAGTTGGAGAGTGTAACACCTCATGAAATTTTTGAAATATCCCTAGAATAGAATCATGCACATAATGCATCTTCCCAAGCTCCAATGGGAAATTCAAGATAATATTTGCGATCAACATAAAAAATTGAGTGGAAAAATGATCTTAATCAGACTTTAAAGCGACCGAGTCAAAAGATAATTTTTCGTAATTAAAACAAAAATAATATTGATGCACACCCTAGGTGCGTGACGCACATTACACTTATTTTTTGAAAAAAACAAAACATTTTGACATAAATTGGGAAGAACGTGTTTTGATAAAATTCACAAGAATATACATGTTCGCACCTTAGACGCTACACAAACATGGTGTCACAGAGTGAAGTTTTATTTCTTTTTATGGGAAATACCTTTTGGTCTTTCCCCAACCCCTTCTAAGTTTAATAAATAAGTGTAATAGATATCCTACATCAAGCCATGTCCAAAGAATCTCCACCAACTAAGTTTTCATATGAGTAGATAAAAGGGTCAACTTTAAATGATAATATCTCCTAAAGTATAATTATTAGGTGACCAATAATATATCTAATTGAAGATAATTGAATTAGCTCTCCAACGCCTCTAATTTGGACTTAATCAGAGTTTGGAGTAGGAAGTGATGACCATTTTAGTGAAGGAGTGAAGAGTTGTCTGAAGGTTCATGCTTGGAGAGAGTCGCGGACATGACGCGGTCCCTTAATACATACACTAATGATGTTTTCTTCTTTTTATTTTGTTGGTAATTTTATCCTAAAAGCTTTGGGGGTCTATTTAAGGTACTAAAATGCATATAACATCAGGTTTCATAATTAAAAACTCTCTCCTTCACTCCTAAACATAAATGCTCAAGAATCATCAAAAAAGTCATTAAGCTAGGATTAGCTTTCAAGATTAATTCTCAGGGTAAGTTATTCTTTATAAATTTTAATCTACCCAATACAAATTTCTTCATCCATTCATGAATCTCTATATAGAATCTTAAATCATAACCTTCAAGAAAATGAATTCAAGAATCGCAAGAAATAATTTCTTGATTCTTCTTTTTCAAGAACATAGGGTTCTTCACCTAGAAGTCTAACAAAAATTTAATGAAGAAAGCTCTTCAAACAATGTCTTTCCAAGTTCTTCCACTCTAAAGGAACTCCCAAGATCAAGCATTTTCTCCAAGAAAGCTAGTATTCATCAAATTTTGATTGTAATATAAACTTTCTAGGTATGTAAAACTAATCTAAAAGCATGAGATTGTTCCACCATGTGCCCCATAGATGGTCATAGATGGGTTGAGAGTCCATGAGTTCCCATACATGATTTTTAAAGTATTATCTTGATTAAAATCTTGAAAACTATATTACTTACATATATTTTCATACTGTGATGATCATCATAAACTTGTTTTCTTGAATTGAATAGTTTTCATGAGATATTGTATAAACCCTATACGTTCACTTTTGAAAGTATGCAAGAATGAACTTAGGAGATGAGTCTAGAGCCTTGATGATGTAAATGTGCTTGTTGTTGTGGTTCTGGTCCTGCATTCAATGTGTTGATGATGATATTGATGAGATTTATATCCTTAGAGTCTTAAAGAGGTTGAACTTAATCTTAAAAGATTGTCCCTAATCCATTAAGTTGATGATAGATGATATGTGTGATGTTCATTATCCAAAAGAGACTAAGTGCTAAGAAATCTTGATGACTAAGTGATAAGAGACTAAGTCATAAGAAAGCTTATGAGCATATTGAGTTTGGGAAGAGTATTGAGCACCGAAATGAGTAAGAGTGAATATGACTCGCACTCATTAACTACATAGCTAGCATAGGAGAGGATTAGATCATGATTAATAGAGCTTTTCTCAGTCCCAAAAGAGGACTTGACAGATGTATGGATACATTAACATACTAGACTCATCCTGTACCCCAGCAAGGTATTGGATAGATGTGGAAATGGCATCGCTTCATTGTACCGTCATCGGCTCATAGGTTATGGTTATCGATTAAAGAAACACCCAGATAGGTTTCGTCTTGATAGTGCTCTGATGTTGATGTGACGGTATGAGTCTTGATTGATGTTGATGAGTTATTGTCTACTATTTATTCTTGCTTTAGATAGATATTTAAAATTTTGACTAGTTAGTATTTTTGAGGTGATGTTGTACCATATTATTCAACTTGTTTCTATTTTAATTTAGCTATTTTGCCATACATTCCATGTATTGGTACCATTCGATGCTGCATTATTTCATGATGTAGATATATGAAATAGGGATCATCAACAGGCACATCGTTGAGCGTCTAAGATGTTTAGTTGATTTGTGAGCCTCCCCTATGCTGGAGAAATCATTTCATTTATTTTCATCTTGCTTTTAGAGTTAGATTTGATCAGCTTTACTTTATTTTGAGGTAGCCATGGGTCTATCATTGGCACCACTTGATAGTGATAGAGACTTCATAGATTAGAGTCTAATATTGATGTTAAGACTTGTTTAGCTAGTTCTTCTACTAGCCCTTTTATTTATAATATTATTTTGTGACTAGATGAGATGTGCCCATTATCATCTTTAGTCTTCTGCCAACTATCTTGATTTTATTGATTGAATGAATATGATGAGGCTAAGTGATTCGCTTGGGGACTAGCAATAGTCTCTGAGTACCAATTACGTCTAGGGTACCCCTCTCGGGGTGTGACAATCTTGGTATCAGAGCACAAAGTTCAAGTGTCTTAGGGATTCTATGATTTCGTGGATAGTAGATTCTTTATTATTGGTGTGAAGCGCACCACGTCCATAATAGGGAGGCTAGGGGACATTAGGAAAATTTTCCCTTATTTCAAATTCTAAATTCTTGCAATAAAAAGTTATTTCTTAAGAAATCTATGATAATTTGTCCGATGCTTTAAACCTTTCGACTATGCCTTATTAGCGAGGTGATAGAGACAGTAGTGTTCACTCTCTTATAGATGAGATCCTCTACTATAAAGTAATTAAAATGATAGAGAGACTACACCAGGCTTGAGAGAAGCTGACTAGTATGCTAAGTTAAGTGACTAGAAAGGGTGCACTATTACTCATATGAATCATGCATTTGATTTAGCTCTGGAGGTACCCAGACCCTTTTTTTTCAAAACTTACTTTTGATGTTACCCATAAGAGAGAAACTTATGTCTCTAAAGAGTTTAATGTTACCACCTAAAAGTGAGATGTGAGGTCTTATAAACCTTGAGTAGTATTGAATCATCCTAAAGTTAGGAGGAGGAGGATTGAAAGAAAGGGACGAGATAGCAAGAGTGGTGATTGATTGAGTCTTATATTTAGAGTAGCGTACCTATTAGGTAAGTAAAGCTGATGAGTCGATTTCCCTCAATTTGATGAAAGAGTGATGAGTTCCCTATGATTGTCATGATGAGGTATAAAGAGAGAGAGAGAGAGAGAGCTAGTGCCAGAGTGTGTTAAACCATGCCTAAAACTAGAAAGAGGTCTATGTTGATGTATTTTGATATTCTTTTAGCGAGGGTGAAGTACAGATGTTAAATAGGGGAAATGGAGTACTTCTGAGGTAATAGACCTATACTGAGTTTATGATTTTGACGTGAGAGTATCATAAGATTCATATAGTGATGAGCTTAGCTAGGTAATAAGGTGAGGTATATTAGATAGACAAATAGTACATGAGTTGTGAAGAGAGGATAATGTGGATCGAGTATTCGCTATGAGAATTTAGTAGGCTTATATTCCTAAATTATTACCTACTAGTTATAGGTTGGTATAATACGAGGGAAGTGTATGATGCTGATGGTAGAAATAATCTCTAATCTTGGAATTTTAGGGAGTGATATGAAGAGAGAGATAGCATGATGATAGTGCTATTCCTTATTGGAGATTTGACCTAAGAGTCTTGTTGTAGTGTGTATTCAATAATTAAGATATTGACTGGCAAGTAATGTGGTATAGGAGTAGAGTAGAGGTATGCCTTAGATGGAGATAGTAAATGAAGGGATAAGCACTAGAAAAGAGGAGGCTTAAGAGGTTTGAGATATGTACCCATGATTGTGTATAGATATGTGAAGCTCTAAGTTATGACTGCTATGAAAATCTAGATAGAATATTTGAGTTGTTGATGAGCAGTAGGTTGATGTAAGTAATCTTTGTCGTCACAAGAAGCTAAGTCGATTGGGGATTATGGATAGATGATGATGAGTCTTCCATGATAGTCTAAGTCTTATACAAATGAGTTTATGGGGGGAGGCATAGGAGTTGGGAGTCTGTAGGCAAAAAAAGGAGGTTAGATAGTAAGAGTTGTGGGAAGTTGTTATGTATGCCATAAGAATAGTAAATATAGAGAGATTTCCATAGAGACATGAAAGAGCTAAGAATGATATCATTGAAAAGAGTATGTGTGGCTAGTTTTATATATGCGACTATAGCATAATAGAAGAGCTTAAGATATTCTTGTGGGTGGTGATTCCTTGACCAAGTGGAGGTATATGCTTACAACCTAGTGAAGGAAATTGATTCCTAAATTTAGAGAGAGGACCTTGAGAGCTAAGGGGGAATGATGAAGTGGTAGACCAAAGTAGATCTGAAGTCTTCGATAGTGATAGGATGATCAAGATGAGATATTAACTTTTTTCAATCTCATACGATCTTTACCCTTTATTTAAGGTGATACTCTATTTCCTTCTGGTGTATGATTGTCGTACCTATGGACTAGTCCCATGTACATCATGTTGATTCTGTTCATGCTGAGTTTTGAGGATAAGAATCAATGAATTCATTTATTAATCTTGATCTTACCCCATGAATCCAAGATTTTCCAGTTCTATGCTGAATAAGATGTGACCTGAGTTTTATACTACATATAGTTCTGTGAACTTAGAGTGAATTTTGATAGATAAGGGAGATTGTGTTTTAGTATGAATGTACTCAAATAAGATTTTTTGATTGAATTGTGCTAATGATCTTCTGTTCCAAGCCCTTTGAGTAATCTAGATTTCCAGTCTTGATAGAAGTATTGACAATAGTAGACGAATTATGGGTGATGGGAGAGAATGAGTGCTCCTAAATTATGATAATGGGGTTGAGTTCCTATCTTTGAGTTGATGTTCCTTTTGAGCCTCTGCGTACTTGAGTATACGAGTCCTTGATAGTGTTCATGCCTAATAATGATGTAGGAGATAAAGTTTAAACTCTAGATATTGTGTTCGAAGTCTATTCATGAGAATGAGTATTCGATCAACTGAGTATTTGAGTTCTTGATGATATTCGTGCTTATTTTGCATAGAGGGATAGTAGTTGAGTTTTACCAAAGGGGGAGATGATGAGTTCCTCCAGGTCCAAATAGTGATGCTGATAGTAGTAGAATGAGGATGAGGGTAGATGAGAAGGAGTGAATGTATCCTTATTATGATATTGGTGTTAAACTTGTGTCATGTAGGGATAGAGATAGGAAGGAGGGAAGAGATAAAACCTTATGATGAGCAGTAGATAGGTAAGAGTATGTTGGTGTGGCTGAGGTAGAAGTGCTAAGTAGGCTAAAATTCTAAGGTATAGTTAAAGTGGTTAGAGTGATAGGCTTGAATTTGTGGTTGTTATTATGCGAGTATCTATGATAGACTAGTGAAGACTTCATAATAAGGGATCGAGAAAGAGTAGTGAATAGTGAAGAGGACTAGTGATTTTTTAATGAAAGCCCCATGGAAGTGTGGAGTTGACTATTGAGGATTAGCTTTATATTAATATGATCATGTCATGAATATCACCTTGAGGCTTAGAAGTTGGCTTGAATGGAAGAGGAGGAGGTGGTTAGATGAAAGTTTGAGTAAGATCTATACGCTTAAGTTAATGGAGTGGAGTACCATGACAGGGAGAATAATTAAGGTGGGGAGTTGAGCTCGAGAGTTTCCATAGAGTCTTGCATATCAGGATAGTCTCATTATCAATTTGAGTTGATGACCTCCTTGAGTTCAAAAATTGATTGATGAGGTGTTCGAATGATTCGAATTGCTCAAGTTTCGATGTCCCCTTCGTGCTGGCGGTGAGGATGTCTAAGGTATAAAATAAGAACCTTATGGCATATATTATAGTATTGTGACTAACTTATGAGGTAACACAAGGTGAACTTGAGTTATGCTTGACTTTGGTAAGAGTGTGCAGTAAAACATAGACCTTGACGAGAGTTATGAGCTGCAGATGATGATGCCCTCTAACGAGTTGAGTTTTCTACTCTTGAGTCAATGTTCACCCATGAGTTGGAGTATTTTAGTATTTAAGTTCTTGATATGTATATTCCTGAGTCTAAATAGAGACTTTTAAGATCGATGAAGAGTCGAGAGTTTTTATTGAGTGAGTGAGTATTGAGAGGAGCTTACAATTGTTATTCGTGCTTTGTATCCAACTCCACTCATTATTTGAGGACAAATGATCCCAAGGGAGAGATAATGTGACAACCCATGAAATTTCTAAAATATCCCTATAATAGAATCATGTGCATAATGTATCATCCCAAGCTCCAATAGAAAATTAAAGATCAAATTTGTGATCAGCATGAAATATTGAGAGGGAAAATGATCTCAATCAGATTTTAGAGCGATCGAGTCAAAAGATAATTTTTCATAATTAAAACAAAAATGATGTTGATGCATTCCCCAGGCATGATGCACCAGGGATGCACACTTACACTTATTTTTTAAAAAAAGTAAAAAAATTTTGACGTTAATTGGAAAGAACATGTTTTGAGAAAATTCGCAAAAATACACATGTCCGCACCCTAGGTGCGACGCGGACATGGTTTGACAGAGTGAAATTTTATTTCATTTTATGGGAACGGCCTTTTGATCATTTTCCAACCCCTCCTAAGTTTAATAAACGAGTATAAGAGATCTTTTACATCAAGCCAAGTCCAAAGAATCTTTACAAGCTAAGTTTTTGTATAAATAGATAGAAGGGGCAACTTCAAATAACCATATCTCAGTATAATGAATTAGGTGACCCATAATATATCAAATTGAAGACAACTGAATTAGCTTTCCAACAAATTAAATTTTTTCTTAATTAAAGTTCGGGGTAAGAAGTTATGACGATTTTAGAGAAGGAGTACAGAGTTGTCTGAAGGTCTGCGCCTGGAGCATGCCACGGGCATGACGCGGGCCCTTACTGGATAAGCTAATGATATTTTTATTTTTTATTTTGAGGGTAATTTATCCAAAAATCTTTGTGGGTCTATTAAAGTCCTAAAACACATAAAATGTTAGGTTTCATAATTAAAAATGCTCTCCTTCACTCCTAAACATAAACACTTGAGAATTATCAAGAAAGTCATCATGCTAGGATTAGCTTTCAAGATTCTCCTTAAGGTAAGTTATTCTTCATAAATTTTAATCTACCCAATACAAATTTCATCATCTATTCATGAATCTCTAATAGAATCTTAAATCATAACCTAAGTTTTCAAGAATACGAAATCAAGAATCCCAAGAAAGGATTTATTGATTAAAGGATTTATTGATTCTTCGTTTACAAGAATATAGGGTTCTACACCTAGAACTCTAAAACATTCTGAATCAAGAATTAGAGAATCAAGGAGAAGCTCTTCAAATAATGTCTTTCCAAGTTCTTCCAATCTAAATGAACTACTGAGATTGAGCATTTTCTCCAAGAAAGCTAGTATTCATCAAATTTCGATTGCAATATCAACTTTTTAGGTATGTAAAACTAAACTAAAAGCATAAGATTGTTCCCCCATGTGCCCTATAGATAGTCATAGATGAGTTGCGAGTCCATGAGTCCCCATACATGATTCTTAAAGTATTATCTTGATTAAATTATTGAAAAATATATTACTTACATGGATTTTCACACAGTGATGATCATCATAAACTTATTTTTTAAAATTAAATATTTTTCATTAGATATTGTATAAATCCATTATGTTAACTTCAGAAAGTATGCAAGAATGAACTTAAGAGATGAGTCTAAAGACTTGATGATGTAAATGTACTTGTTGTGGTTCTGGTCCTGAATTGAATGTGTTGATGATGATATTGATTAGATTGAAATCCTTAGTCTTAAATAGGTTAAACTTAATCTTAAAAGATCATCCCTAATCTATTAAGTTGATGATAGATAAGATGTGTGATGTTCATTGTCCAAAAGAGACTAAGTGATAAGAAATCTTGATGTTTGATGGCTTATGAGCATGTTGAATCCTGGGAGGAGTATTGAGCATTGAAATTAGTAAGAGCGAGTCCCACTGGCACTCATTAACTACTTGGCCAACTAGGAGAGGATTAGACCATGAAAAACAAAGGTTTCCTCAGTCCCAAAAGAGAACTTGACAGATGTATGGATCCACTAATAGACTATACTAGTCCTGTACCCCGGCAAGGTACTAGACGGATGTTTTAATAGAATCACTTTATTGCACCATCACCAGCTCATAGGTGATTTTTTTGGTTAGATAAACTCCAAGATAGGTTCCATATAGATAGTACTCTGATGTTGTCGTGATGGTATGAGTCTTGATTGATGTTGATGAGTCATTATCTACACTTTATTCTTGCTTTAGATAGACATTTGACATTTTCACTAGTTATTATTTCTGAGGTGATGTTGTACCATATTATTTTACATGTTCTTATTTTAATTTAGCTATTTTACATACCGTACATTCCAGTACTGATGCCACTCGACATTGCATTGTTTCATGATATAGATATATGGATTAGGGATCATCAACAGGTGCATCGTTGAGGGTCTAAGTTATTCTGCTTAATTGTCTCCCCTACTTTGGAGGAATCATTTCATTTATTTTCATATTGCTTTTAGAGTTAGATTTGTCAACTTTACTTTATTTTGAGGTAGCCATGGGTTTATCATTGGCACCACTTGATAGTGATAGTGTCTCCATAGACTAAAGTCGAATGTTGCTGTTAAGATTTATTGAGCTAGTTTCTTGTACTAGCCCTTTTATTTATAATATTATTTTGTGACTAGATGAGATGTGCCCATTACCTTCTTTAGTCTTACGCTAACTATCTTGAGTTCATTAAAGGATAATGAATGTGATGAGGCCAAGTGATTTTCTTGGGGACTATCGATAGTCTCTGAGTGTCGGTTATATATAGGTTACCCTCCTGGGTCATGACAGCGAAGTTGGTCTAGGCCAGTTCTTTATTACCTCAACCATTTGAGCATCCACTCAAATGCCATGCCCTAAAATTATATGGCCCAAGAAAGCCATAAATTTGTTCCAAAACTCAAACTAGAATACTTCGCATATAACTCATTATCTCTGAGCATTCGCAAAGCAACCTGAGGTGATTGGCATGCTCTTACTCATCTCTAGAATACTCCAAAATATCGTTAAAACACAATCACATGTCAAGATATTATCTGAATACTCAGTTTGTTAGGTCCATAAAGGCTATAGCTGCATTTGTCAATCCAAGAGACATCACTAAGAACTCGAAGTGACCATATCGTGTCCAAAAAGTCATCTTTAAGATGTCACATTCTCTCACTTTCAGTTGGTGATAGCCTAATATGAGGTCTATCTTAGAGAAAATAGTAGCACCCTGAAGTTGGTCGAACATGTCACTAATCCTTGGAAGGGGATACTTACTCTTGACTATCACCTTATTCAACTGATGGTAGTCAATACACAACCTAAGACAACTATCCTTCTTTCGCACGAACAAGACGGAGCACCCCATGGAGAGATACTCGACCTTATGAATCCCTTTTTTGGAAAATCCCTGAACATCTACTTCAACTCTCCAACTCTGCAAGGGATATTCTATATGGTGGAATGAAAATAGGCTTGGTATTAGAAAGAACATTAATTCTAAAGTCGATATCCCTATCAGGAGGGACTTCGGGCAGATCCTCAGGAAACACATCAAAAAAGGAAACTTACTCACAATGGGGACAGACTCAAGAGTAGTGGACTCAATATCATCAGACTTGACTCGCACGAGGTGGTAGATATATCCCTTAGAGATCAGTCTTCAGGCCTTGGGGTAAGAAATAAACTTATCATTCAATGCAATGGAATCTCCCTTCCACTCAATAACAAGCTCATTCAGAAATAGAAATGTGACAGTTTGAGTTCAAAAATCAACAAAGGCATAGTAGGTGTGAAGCCAGTCCATACCAAGGATCACATCAAAATCAACCATCTCTAACTCAATCAAATCAACAAGAGTATCCCTATGATAGATAGACACCACATAATCTTTATAGATTCTCTCAGCTCGAATGGACTCACAAATAATGGTGGAAATATAAAATAGCTCAAGCAAGCACTCAAGAAGAATCTCAAATCTACTCACCACATATGGCAACACAAAAGATCAAGTTGCACCCAGATCAAGTAAAGAATAGCAAGGAAAGGTAAAGACTTAAATCCTACCTGTCACAGCATCTGGTGCAACCTCTTGATTCTGTTGGTTGTCCATTGCATATAGACAGTTTGTCCCATCGCCCACCCCTAGTTTAGCACCTCTCTGCTTACCCCTCGTTGGTAGTGCTAAGGCATAGGATTGGGTCTTATTGCCCCACATCAGAAACTCCCTCTGAAATTGGCCCTTCTAGCCACACTTCTAGCAACCATTTCCTCCCATTCTAGATTATCCTAGATACATCCTGTCACATTTCCCATAAGGTGGATTCCCTTTAGAGCCAAGAGTTACATTCGCCTGAGATTGTGCACCCTGTGCTCTAAAGTTTGGCTGACCTTGGGACTTGTGATCATATTTATTACTCGAGGTTGGTGAATTGGCTCAAGATGGTGCATAGCTATAGGACCTCTTCTAGAAGTAAGACTTATCTCCCTCACCCTGCTTGACTTTACTAGGCTCAGGCCCTATTGACCTGACCTTCTTACTCGGATGCTCCTCTCTGTCCTTCTCCTTATCTTCCTTAGTCTACTGGGCATAAACCATCACCCTAGAGATATATAAACTTGGGATTATCAATTCCTCCTTAGACTCCCTTTTCAACTGTCTGCCTGACCCAGATATGAATTTGTTCATCCTCACTCTTACACACTGGACTATCTCTAGGGTAAACCTAGATAATTAGATAAATTTCAAGTTGTATTCTTTCACAATCAAACTCCTTAACCTTCGCCTATCTCAACTCTTGAGGGAAGAAGTGATCAAAGAAGGCACTCTCGAACTTATACCAAGTAGCAGGCTCAGCATCATCACCTCAACTCTCTTTCTACTGATTGTACCAAACATTAGCCATATCCTTAAGTTGGTAGATAGCAAGCTCAACTCCTTCTATCTCAATCGGATGCATAGTCTTTAGCAGTTTCTATATCTCATCAATGAAGTTCTGAGGGTTCTCCTCAACCTTTGACCCAGTGAAGATAGGTGGGTTCATCCTCGGAAAGTCTCTCACTCTAGTGGCAGTCGTTGGCTCATAGGAGCTAGAGCTAAGAGTCTGTGAGATCTAGTTCCTGCTCTAAACAACCACTAACTATGTAAGTATAGTGATAGCTCCTCTGAAGTCAGCCTTTATAGTAGAAGTAGATGGAGTGGTAGGTGTCATAGGAACACCAGCAGTTCTGGCCAGTTGACCTCGACCATTCGGTTCCATCTGAGGAGGCACCACTGAAGTAGGGTTCTCAGCATTGTTAGTTGAGGCATTTCTCTAGGTTGTGGTGCATCTTGGAGGTATTTCTGCAATCGCATAACACATGACTTAGAAAAGAGGTTTGTAGAGTTTTAACTCTATGGCACAAACTCAGAAACAACAAAAAGGTAATAATTCCTAATGTCATATAGCCTTCTGATTATGAAGTGTGGTGCAAAATACATCCATAAACAAGACTTTACTAGATACAGCTTCATAGACTCTATAGGACTCTTGAACTCTATTCTCTATATAAAGGTTTTCACGCCCGGGGAGGTACCCTTGGTGTGGCCAACACTTGAAGAACTATTGTTGATTCCCCAAGAGAACCACCTAGCCTCATAGTCACATTGACTTCACAGCAGAAGAAAGAACTCAGAATCTAAAGACATTATATGAAAGAATAGAACATATGATATAGATATATCTATGCAACTCTACCGTATCATACTTTCAAAATATAATAGGTTAAGATACATCAGTACTCAATACTCCTTAGTCATAGTCTATGAAGCCTCTACTCAACAATCTAGATGGTGTCATGATAGGCCATGAACACCCCAAACCAAAGAAAGACAACTCTACTAGATTAGCTTATAATATAAAAAAGCTCCTCTGGAAAGCAAAGATGGCTCACCAACTCTGGAAATATACTGATCTGGACCTCAACGATGTGCGGGCTGAAGTCCTCTAGCACCTATATTTGCATCATAAAATGATGTAGGCCCAAATAAATATTTATACATAGAGTGTATTGGTATGTAAAATAGCTCAAAAAAGTAAAGCTCAACTCACTCATCTCGACTCAATAACCCATGTTCGGCTTAGTACACGTAAGTTTGAAGTAAATTGTGCTTTTTAAAATATACTTAGTAACAATAGACTCAGTTTAAAATATCATGCTCATTCAATGTTGCTCAAAAGTTTCTCTTAACCTGCATAAAATCTCATCACCATTAGTTTGGTAATACACAATAAAGGCTACGTCGTTGCTACATCTGCCCTTAACTATCCACAAAAAAAGGTGATCAACTCTCTTATGGATCCATAATAAATCTCAACTTGTGGGAAATAGTAGCCAAAATGAGCTATATGACTATCTTATTCTGGAAATGTAGTTTTTGGGGTTAAAGTAGATATTTACTCGCTCCCTACTCTATGCTCGATACTTCTCCTGAGATTAAAACATGGTCAACTCATCAATCAACTCAATCCTCAATTCTTAATCAATCAACTGAAAACTCAACCTTATTGGGTTATCTCATCTCAACTTATCTCAATTACTCATCAACTTATTCAATTAATGCAATTTATCAAATTTAACTCAGACTCTAACAGTCATTTAGACTCACTCGATGTGACTCATAATGTAGTGCAAGCTAGGTAATCATATATAGTAGTGTATGTGACTCAAATCCAACATGCTTTTCATACTCGATTATACTCAAAACTACCCAAGTCAGATACTAAAACTCAACCTCAAGACAATAATATGCATAGAATTTCATAAAATAATGTGATTTGGGGCTCATACTATCAACTATAAACTTTACCTCAATTTCATATAGAGAAATTTTAAAATGTAGCAAATACCTCATGCAATATTAAGAGAGTTCATAATAAATGCAAGAATTTTAGTATTAAAATAATAAAGTTTCTCAAATCTCAACTCTTTTCCAAATCTTGACTCAAGAAGATAAAAGGGCATGTGGAAGAAAGTAGTCTAACACTTACATACATGGATAGCACCAATTATTTCTTTTATAATAAGGTCAAATTTAAATTAGTGTCCTCTATTCTAACTTAGAAATCCTTGCAATTAAAACAAATAAATATAACACTTGTTAGACAAAGAGAGAAAACAATTATGAAAAGCTTCAATCCATAAAAATAATTAAGATTATGAGTTTCAATTTGTGATCTTGAATTTCTAAAGATTTATTAAATTCATTGGATCGATATAAAAATTTTCATATTAAATTAGCATCTTTTTCTTAGCAAATTAAGAATTTTGAGAAAAATCAATTTTGAAAAATTCTTTTAATATACAAATATTCATTAATCTAAACTCATTAAAGAACATACATAAATCATCGAAAGAAAAGTATCTTATTTTTCTTGTAGTGGAAGCGAAAGAATAGGATATAATCGTGGTATAATTTATTGGTTGATGGTGATTGCCACAATATAATGGAGCAACTCTGATATCATAGCCTAAGCCCTAATTCATAGAGAGAAGAAAATAATACGTATTTATAGAAATTATTGCGGTTAATAAAGTTAATGGGTCATAAAGAATCGCGTATGGATGGACCTAAATTATTTACATCTTCTACTCACGCAGAACAATCGTTAAGCTAATTACAAAATATCACGTCCTGAGTCCATTTTGTGTATGCAGACGATACTCAAAAGTTATTTTTGATCACAAGCGAACCACTTGACTTGGCTACTTTACTCAACAGAAGACTCAAACAACAAGAGATAAACTAGAAATAAGCACAATAACTATAATACCTAGAAGATCTCAATAATATTATAAAAAACAAACTATGTAGATAATAATCTAAAAGAAGTATTGCAATACTGTGTCACTAGTCTATGAAGCCTCCAAAAATCTGACTAAGAGTGGATACTGCGACAAGCCACAACTACCTCAAACAAAGAAATTACTAGAAATGATGAGGGAACATAAAGTGCCCCTAACTGCAAGGAGGCCTCAGGAATTGCAACTTAGAAAGCTAAATCTTCAAAAATAAGCTTGTTGAGGATCTCATTGTCACTTATGTTTGCATCATAAATTGATCCAGGTCCAGAGGATGTTGGTATATGAAATGCACGAGCATGTAAAATGGCCAAAACATAAATTAAAAATAAAATACTCACTCAAAGCTTATTTCAGAAAAATAACTCAATGATAGGAGTAAATACACTATAAATAAGCTATTTGATTTAGCATGTAAATGCAGGTATTCAATCATATAAAAATAATGTATTTTAACTTGGGAAGTTTATCAAACTGACAACCATCACTATAAGCATCATGATGATACAACGTCTTGCACATGTTACCAGATTCATCCCATTCTTTGTGTAACTACCTCTAGATGAGAGACATCCGCATAAGCCATCTTCCTAAACTTTATTGGTAAAGTTGGGGCAGGAAATGCGATCAACGCAAAAAATTACACAGGAAAATGATCATGGTTGTTTTTTAGAACAATCGAATCAAAGATACTTTTTTGAAGCAAAAATACATTTTCACAGAAGTGCGTGACATGTCCGCATTGCGAATTTACACTTGAATGTGATCCCAATTATTTCTATTAGATTAGAAAACTCAATAAAAAATTTTGATTGAAAACCCTAAAAATTGACCAAGTCCGCGACGCAGACTTGTTACGCCGAAGGGAAAAATTTTAATTTTTTGCGAGGGGCATTCCAGGCCTTTCTCAACCGATCCTAAACTTAAAACACGATCAAAATAGGTTATTTTCAGCATAAAAAAGGTCTTAACACCCATTCTTAGCCCTTTCTGTACTTTTAACGAAAACTAGGCTAAGGAAAAGAGAAAAAGAGCGAGGTTCAAGGGAATTGAGGAAGAATTCTTGCAAAGTTGATTTTTGAACTCCATACTAGGTATGTAAGACTAAACTAGAACACAGGAATGTTCTTCCATGTGCCCCTATTGATGGTAATAGAAATATTGTGAATGTATCGAGTCTCCATGCATGTTTCTTGAATATTTTCTTTTAAATTATATATATTCTATGTAATTTCATATGTTGATGGTCATCATAAACTTTATTTTTCTTATTCAATACTTTTCTTGAGTTATTTCATAAACCCTATGTGTTATTTTATAAATTAATGAGCCTAGGGAATGAGTTTATAGGCTTGATTTGAGAATGGTAGTTGTGATTGTAATGGGAGCATGATGATAGGTAGATAGATTTTGATGGTCCTAAGAGTTCCCATAACTGAACTCTAAAGATTTGTCTAATTGAATGTCCTCTTAATGATTGGTCTATGTTCCTTTGAAAGATATGATTAAGAATTGAGTTGATTAGATGATTGATAAGCCAAAAGGCCATATTGTGATAGAATTGATGGATTGATGAGAGTTCTTTTTAGACTGATTGATTTGATTGATTGTGATGGATTATCTTATGAGCATTAAGTCTTGTGAGGAGTATCAAGCATCGAAATGAGTGGCAGTAAGCCCAACTCATTAACTATGTTGCCATGCATTGGTGAGAGTTGAACTATTAAATTGGATGTTCTCTATTGATTGGAAGTCCCTAGAAGAATAGTGGACTTGATTGATTGGATCCATTATGGATCCAATTTGTTCTTTACCTGGCAAGTATGAAACGACTAATGTAACATCAATGGGATTGTTCTATAATAACTAGCTCATAAGTAATTATTATTGGATTAGAGAAACTCCCAGATAGGTTCTATACTGATAGTACTCTGATTAGATTGAATTGTATTGATGGGTCATTGTCTACTCTTCATTCTTGCTCTATATAGATATTTGACATTATGATTGAGTTCCTTATCTTTAGATTTGAGTTGTATGAGTTGACAGTATTCTACCTTGATGCATGTTTTATTTAGCCATTTTACATACTCATACATTCCATGTACTGATGTCCATTTCGACTCCATTATTTCATGATGCAGAGACAGGTACTAGAGATCATCAACAGGCGCTCCGTTGAAGATCTATTTCACACATTAGCGAATTGGTGAGGCCTCCCTAATTTTGGAGGATGACCATGATTTGTTTCATCTAGATTTTTTAAAGTTAGAACTTAGATTAGCTTTATTTTTATTTGAGGTAGCCATGGACCTGTCATTGGCACCATTGAATAGTTGATAGAGGCTTCATAGACTAGAGTTTGATTTATCGTGAGTTGAATAATTATTTTGGACTAGTTTCTTCTTACTATTATTATTGAGTTGATTTGATCAGTTACTTATTGAGATTGTCCACCATTTTTACTATCTTTAATCTTTGGCTGATACGTTAAATATTCATTGAATGAATGTGATGAGGTCAAGTAGTTTGCTTGGTGACTAGCAATAATCTCTGAGTGTCGGCCACTTCCATGGTACCCTTGAAGGGGATGATATACTTGGTATTAGAGCATAGAGTTCAAGAGTCCTAAGGAGTCTATGAATCTGTATCTAGTAAAGTCTTGTCTATGGGTATGTTGTGCACCAAACTTTATAAGTAAGAGGCTATAGGACATTAGGAATTGTTACACTTCATTCACATTCTGGCTTGTGCTATAGAGTTAAACTCTATGTAAACTTTCTTCTAATCATTCATTACGCATTTCCAGAATTGTGATCATGCCTTCAAGAATAAAAGTTAGAGGTAGAGGGTGTCCTTCCAAATAGAATGTTAACCAACCTGAGCCCCAGGATCATAATGAACACATTGTCCCAACTGTCCCTGAACAACCACCAGAAGCTGAAATCATCGAGTGTTGAGCTTCGCTAGCCTATCCAGACTTTAGTCCAGGATATGACAATGCCTACTGCTAGACAAAGATTGGGTAGATCAGATGCATAGGACACATCTAGATTCTATGAGTTCTTAAGGATAAACCCTTATGAGTTCACAGGGTCTGCACTTAATGAGGACCCAAAGAACTATATCGATGAGCTTTAGAAAGTGTTTCAGGTTATGCATATGGTTGATATTGATAGAGTTGAGTTAGTTGCCTATCAGCTCAAAGGTGTTGCCAAACTGTGGTTTGATCAATGGAAGAAGGGTAGAGGAGAGGAAACCTCAATGCTAACTTGGGCAGTGTTTGAGGAAGCTTTCTTGGGGCATTTTTTTGAGAGAACTAAGGGAGGCTAAGGTAAGAGAGTTCTTAAATCTGAAATAGAGCTTTATGACTATGCAAAAGTATGGGATCAAGTTCACCTAATTGTCTTGCTATACTCCAAATATGGTTGCAGATAAGAGATTGAGAATGGGGTTGTACATTGATAGGCTGAACAAAGGACCAAAGAAATATGGAAGGGGAGCTATGCTTGTATGTGATAAAGATATTAGGAGGTTGATGACTTATATACACCAAGCTGATGAGGTGAGGCGGTATGATAGGGAAGAGTACAAAAATAAGAGGGCTAAAACATCCAGCCATGGTATTGGGAAGAGAGGGAATGGGAATGGTAGCAGGTTTTAGTAAGGCCAATACAATCATTTGCTAGTGCACTTATGCCCAGAAACAGGAATGAACATAGTTATCAGAATTTCAGAGCCCAAGGATCTTAGTCACAGGGCTAGTATGGCTCAAGGTTCACAAGGTAAGCCACCATGTGGTAAGTGTAGCAAGTTTCACTTGGGAAAATGCCATGAAAGAAGTGATGTATGTTATAAGTGTGACCAACTGGGTCACTTTCAGAAGGATTGTCCAAGGTAGGCTAATAAGCCTTAGTCTTCTGCACTATCTCCACCAGCTAGAGGAACTCATAAAGTCGCTACGTCAGGCGCAAGCGAAGCTACAAACATTTTGTATACCATAGGTAGTCACCAAGATCAAGAGAACTCCTAGGTGTTTTGATAGGTATGATTTGAGTCTTTACTTGTCGTTTATCTATTTTGATGGACCTTGGTGCCATATTGTCATTTGTCTCTCCTTATGTGGCTAGTATATTTGATAAAACTCTTGAGTGTCTTCTTGAACCCTTTGATGTTTCTACTCCGGTTGGTGAGTCCATTCTAGTTGAAAAATCTATAGAGACTGTGTAGTGTTTGCCTATCATATGTACACTCTTGCTGATTTGATTAAGTTAGAGATGATTGATTTTGATGTGATCCTTGGCATGGATTGGCTTTATGCCTACTATGCTTCCATTTATTGTAGGACCCAAACTGTTATGTTCCAAATTCCCAAATAAACTGGTCCTAGAGTGGAAGGGTGATTCTGTTGTACCTAAAGGTAAGTTTGTTTCCTACCTTAGGGACAGAAAGCTAATCTCTAAAGGTTGTATCCATTACTTCATGCGAGTCAAGTTTGATGATGTTGAGCCCCCTACTCTGAAGTCAATCTCGATTCTGAATGAGTTTCCTGAAGTATTTTCTAAGGATTTTTCTTGAGTCCCTTTTGACAGGGAGATTGACTTCAGGATTGATGTTCTCCCCAGCACCCAACCTATCTTATTCACCTTATAGGATGGCCCTTGTCGAGTTGAAAGAATTAAAAGAGTAGTTGGGAGATTTGATAGAGAAGGGATTTATTAGGCCAAATATTTTCCCTTGGGGTGCTCCTGTCCTATTAGTATAGAAGAAAGATAGGTCTCTCAAGATATGCATTGATTATAGGCAACTGAACAAGGTCATGATAAAGAATAAATATCCTCTCCCAAGGATAGATGATTTTTTTTACCAACTTCAGGGTGCATCTTGCTTCTCAAAAATAGACCTTAGATCTGGTTACCATTAATTGAAGTTAAGGGAATATGACATGTCGAAGATAGACTTTAGGACCTGATATGGCCATTTTGAGTTCTTGGTCATGTCCTTCGGGTTGAAAAATACGCATGTAGCCTTCATGAATTTGATGAATAGGGTATTCAAACAGTACCCTGATATGTTCATGATTGTGTTCATCGATGATATTTTGGTGTATATGATAGATAAAGAGGAGCATGCCAATCACCTCAAAATTGTTCTCCAGACCCTCAAAGATCATGAGTTATATGCAAAATCTTTGAAGTGTGATCTTTGTCTCAAATCTGTGGGTTTTCTAGGCCATATTGTCTCGGGCGATGTTATTCGAGTAGACACCCAAAATATTAAAGTGGTTAAGAACTAGCCCAGTCCAATTCTCCTATTGACATAAGAAGTTTCTTGGGTTGGTAGGCTATTACTGCAGATTTGTTAAAGGATTTTCTTCCATAGCCTTGCGATTGACTAAATTGACTCAAAAGAAGGTCAAGTTTCAATGGTCCAATGAATGTGAAAAGAGTTTCCAAGAGTTAAAAACAGGATTGACTACTACACCAGTTTTAACCTTTTCGGATGGAATAGAGGATTTTGTTATATATTGTGATGTTTCAAGAGTGGGCTTGGGTTATATGCTTATGTAGATGGGATAAGCCACAGCTTAAGGTTCATGAGAGAAACTATTCAACCTATGATCTTGAGTTGACAGCAATGGTATTTGCACTTAAGATATGGCGCCACTACTTATATGAAGTACATATGGATGTGTTCACTGACCATAAGAGCCTACAATACATCTTCAATCAGAAAGAGCTCAACCTACGATAGAGGAGATGGTTGGAGTTGCTCAAGGACTATGACATGATCATTCCTTACCACCCAAGTAAAGCTAACATTGTCGTGGATACTCTTAGTAGGTTATCAATGAGTAATACGGGCCATGTTGAGGAAGCGAAGAAAGAGTTGGCTAAGAAAGTACATAGATTAGCCCGACTGGCAGTTCAACCTGAAGAGAATAATGAAAGAGGAGTCAATGTCTAGAGTGGGTCTGCTTTATCTTTAGTAACAAAGGTGAAAGAAAAACAAGACCAATATTTTGTTCTACTTCAATTGAAGGAAGTTGTCCATAAATAGAAGGTGACGATTTTCTCTAAATGGGGAGCTGGTGTGTTGAGATACTAGAGCATATTGTGTGTATCAAATTTTGATGATGTTTGAGATAGAATTTGTCTAAAGCCCATATCTCTAGATACATCATTCATCTTAGCTCTACCAAGATGTACTACGACTTGAGGAAAGTCTATTAGTGGAGAAGAATAAAGAGGGATATTGCTGAGTTTGTTTCCAGGTTTTCAAATTGTCAACAAGTTAAAGTTAAACATCAAACGCCATATTGATTGGCTTAGAACTATGAGATTCCTGAATGGAAATGGGAGATGATCATATAGATTTTATTATCGATCTACCAAGGACTCGAAAACAACATGACTTGATATGGATGACCAAATCAGCTCACTTCTTAGCAGTCAAGATGATTGACATTACAGAAGAGTATGCCCAATTGTACATCTGCGAGATTATGACGTTACATAGAGTTCCCATATCCATCATCTCAGACAAAGGAGCTCAATTCATATCTCAATTTTGGAGATATTTTTAGGAAGGATTGGGTTCTAAGGTGAATCTAAGTGCTGCCTTTCATCATCAAATAGATGGCCAAGCAAAATGTACAAGTTAGACACTGGAGGACATGTTGAGGTCTTGTGTCCTGACTTGAAGGGTAATTGGGATGATCACTTACCCTTGATTGAGTTTGCCTATAACAATAGTTACCATGAAAGTATTCAGATGACTTCCTATGAGGCTTTGTATGGGAGAAGATATAGATCACCAATTAGGTGATTTGAGGTTGGAGAAGCCGATTTGATTGGAATCGATCTTGTACATAAATAGATAGAGAAGGTGAAGGTTACTAAAGAAAGGTTGAAGACTGCATAGAGCCACCAGAAATCCTACACTGATGTGAGAAGGAAAAACTTAGAGTTTGAATTGTGTGATTGGGTATACTTGAAAGTATAACCTATGAAGGGTGTCTTGAGATTTGGAGAAAAAGGGAAGCTATGTCCTCCTTATATTGGCACCTACTAGATTATGAAAAGGATTGGGAAGGTTGCATATGAGTTAGAGTTACATTCTGAGCTAGACGTGATTCATCCGGTCTTTCATGTCTCAATTTTAAAGAAATGCCTAGGAGATACTTTATTGGTAGTCCCTGTTGATAATATTGGAGTGCAGGAAAGTTTGTCTTATAAAGAAGTTCCAGTCTAAATCCTTGATCGTTAGATTCACAAATTGAGAACCAAAGAGATAGCCTCAGTAAAAGTCCTATGGAGAAATCAATTCATTGAGGAAGTACATGGGAAGCTGATGAAGATATGAAAGCTAAATACCCACATCTATTCATACCTGATGACAAAAATGTTGAAGATAACTTCCTTGCACTTGATTTGAATTGATTTATCTATCCCTGAGTTGATTTGTTTATTCTTGAGTCTAAACAACAGTTATCTAGATTATTAATTGGTCGATAGTTTTATTGGTTGATTAATTGCCAAGAGGAGTTTTAATTGTTATTCGTGCCTTGATGTCCATCTTTACTCTTCATTTGAGGATGAATGATTCCAAAGGGGAGATAATGTAACACTCGATAAAATTATCAAAATATCCCTAGATGAGAGACACCCGTATAATGCATCTTTCTAAATGTTGTTGGCAAATTTGAGGCCAAAGCGCGATCAGTGAGAACAATTGCGTGGGAAAATGGTCCTAGGTGATTTTTAGAGTAACCAAATCAAAAGATAATTTTTTGAAGCGAAAATGCAATTGTAGAGAAGTGTGTGATATGTCTGCGTTATGGACTTATCGTGGACTTACACTGGGATGTAATTCCAATATTTTCTATGGAAATAAAAAACTCAATCAAAAAATTTTTGATGAAAAACCCAAAAATTGGCCAAGTCCGCAACACGGTCTTGGTATGCCAAAGGGAAAAAATTTAGCTTTTTGTGAGGTGATTTCCAGACCTTTTGTAAGCCCTCAAAACATAAAACACAATCAGAATAGGTCATTTTGAGCGTAAAAAGGGTTTTAACACCCATTATTAAGCCTTTTTGAACTTCAAACGAAAACTAGGCTGAAGAGAAGAGAGGAAGAGCAAAGACTCAGTGGAATTGAGGACGAATTCTTGCAAAGTTGATTGTAAAAGTCCATACCAAGTATGTAAGGCTAAATTATAAAATGGGAGTGTTTTTGCATGTGCCCCCATTGATGGTAATAGAAAGATTGTAAATGTATTTAATTTCCATGCATGTTTCTTGAATATTTTCTTGTAAATTATATATATTCTATGTATTTTCATATGTTGATGATCATCAAAAACATAATTAAACTTGATTTTTATGATTAAATATTTTTCATGAGTTATTGCATAAACCTTATATGTTATTTTATAAAAGATTGCATGAATGAACCAACGGATTGAGTCTACAGCCTTAATGAGAATGTTGATTGTGATTGTGATGTGAGCATGATGATAGGTTGATAGAAATTGATGGTCCTAAGAGTCACAATAACTGAACTCTAAAGATTGGTTTCGTTGTCCTCTTAATAATTAGTGTAAGTTCCTTTGAAATATATGATTGGAGAATTGAGTTGATTTAGATGATTGATAGGCCAAAAGGCCCGATTGTTATAAAACTAATAAATTGATTAGAGTACTTATATGACTGATTGATCTTATTGATTGAGATGGATTATCTTATGAGCATTGAGTCTTGGAAGGAGTATCGAACAACGAAATGAGTAAGAGTAGCCCAACATGAACTCATTAACTACGTCGCCAAGTGTAGGTGAGTATTGAATCATTAAATTAGATATTCATTCTTGATTGGAAGGCTCTGAAATAATAGCGGACTTGATTGACCAGATTCATTATGGATCTGATTCATTCTTTACCTAGCAAGTAAGAAAGTAAGAAACGACTGTAGCAACATCATCGAGGTTGTTGTACAATCACTGGCTCATAAGTGATTGTTGTCAGATAAGAGAAACTCCCAGATAGTTCTATACTAATACTACTCTGATCAGATTGGACTTGATTCAGATTGGATTGGATTGCAGCAATGGGTCATTGTCTACTATTCATTCTTACTCTAGATAGACATTTGACATTCTTATTAAGTTCCTTATCTCTTGATTTGAGTTGTTTGAGTTGATTATATTCTACATTGATGCATGTTTTGTTCAGCTATTTTACATGCTCCTACATTCCACGTACTAATGTCTTTTTGGACTACATCATTTTATGATGCAGAGAGAGGTATTAGGATCATCAACAAGTGCTCCGTTGAAGATCTATTTCACACATCAACTGACTGTTGAGTCCTTCTTGACTTTAAAGGATGCCCATGATTTGTTTCATCTAGATTTGTTTTGAGTTAGACATTTGATTAACTTTATTTTGATTTCAGGTAGCCATAGGTCTGCCATTAGCACCATTGAGCAGTTGATAGAGGCTTCATAGACTAGAGTTTGATTTGTCGTTAACTGAATAATTATTTTGGGATAGTTTCTTTATTACTAGTCTTATTAAGTTGATTTGATAATTTTACTTATTGAGATTATCCACCTCTTTTACTGTCTTTAGTCTTCCACCGATACATTCAACATTGATTGAATGGATGTGATAAGGCCAAGTGGTTCACTTGCAGACTAGAAATAGCCATTGAGTGCCAGCCACGTCCAGGGTACCCTCCCGGGCATGAAACTTTGCCATGGTAAGGGATAATCTTTACTTATAGATCCATTTAACTTGATTATCTTAGTGGCATATGAGAAGTCATACAATTATTGATGTGGTCCTATCTTACGTTAGTTATATAGTTTATGGCTTTGAGTTTTTAACTATATCAGTGCTCAATACTAATTCCAAAATACTTGATTATATGCTCATAATTTTAAGAGTATAATCATTTACAATACATTATTTAATCTCATAGGACTTAGTCAAACTTTAGCTTTTGTCTACTTATTACTTCTCATTATATGAATAGGATATTAATGCAATGAATGCTTTAGACTATAGTTTCTTACTCAAATAGTTTCAAAACTCACAATTTACGAATGCTCATGTGTATGCTCGAAATAAAGTAAACAAGCTTATTAAATAACTTATATTGAACATACATCTCAAGACACTTCTTCAACTCAATTCCTACTTTAGACATGATAGCTTTACACAAATTCTTTAGATACTGAAAGGTTTCTATGTAATAGCTTGTATGCATAACAAGGTTTGACAATAAAGTAGTATAATGTCATACCTCACTTCAAAAAATAGCATGTATAAGTAATTCAAAAGAATTTACTAAAAACAACAGACATATACTAAAATGAACTTAAATCTGACTTTTGGAGAGCCTTATATACCTAGAAATTAGAAGGTTAGAATGAAACACAAAGAATATAGTTGAATACTGGAAACCCTAGCCCTTTTTCTCCCCTTCAGTTATTGTTCTCGATAAATTCAAGTATTAATGAGAAAAAAGGATCGTGGATTACTGTTAAGGGGATGAAAATAACCCTAAAATAATAAGGTTCTGATGAAAAAGTATGAAAAAGGACAAAACTTTACTTATTAAAACTATTAGATTGAACCATGAGACTACGTCTACGGGTCGCAGTTTTGTCTATAACTCATAGACTGGCTTCTTGTAGATTCGAGAAAAATTTAGTCTTGAGTCTATGACCAAGGTTCTATAAGTCATGGATCTTTCTACAGGTCATGGAACCCTTTTGTGCAACTCAGACAAATATTAGGGGTTTTAGAATTTTGTTCTACGAGAGACAATAGACTGTCTATAGATCGCTCTCTAGATAACAAATAGGTCTTGTCCTGTTCAAGTTTGATTTGATTCAAAGACTTGGAACCATGAGGCCTGGTGTATAACTTATAAAAGGTTCTATGGCTCATAGACTAGGCCTTCAACTCTATTTTTTTCTATGTTAAGAGGCCCAACATGCTCTAATCTACAGTCCATAAAATGACCTACCAGTTGTAAATATAATTCGTAAATGCCCATCTAGTGAAGAAAAAAGCCTAGATTCAATATGTCGGCTTCTGAATTTATCTGAGTTAAAATAGTCGGGGGTTTATAATATCTCCCCTCTAAAATCATTCAACCTTGAATGAAGAACAAACTAAGGATATACTAAAAGCATGAATGTGGATCAAACTTCAGTACTCAAACAATCCATTATTGTAATGACACTATGGATCATTTTGCTTATAATGTATTATTCTTACCACTTAGAGCATCCCTATAGAAATCCTAGGTCATTTAGATGTTCTTCTCTAAAACTAACACATTTAGATTATACTACAATAACAACATTTAAATATATCATGCCGATAAAATTATAAATAAAAATGAACAACATACTTAGTGTAATTTTAAAAAAGGGAAAAGACACATTCTCCCCTGAAGTTGTTCCGAAAAGTCATTTACACACTTTAACTATTTAAGTGACCTATTACACACTTATACTACTCAAAAGTAAAACTTTTGAACCCTTCTTATCCCAAACCCAGATATCATGGAGAGAATGAGATACACTCGCCCTGTAGGTTAATACTCAACCCATTTCTTTTCATCCATATCCTTTTCATTTCATCCTTATGCATTATTTATTCCATTTCACTCGGTTTAACTTCTTTTGAGAACAAACAAACCTAATATTCAATTTCAACCCTAAATTGAAGAAATTCTAAAGATTTCTCCAATTTTTTTTAAACAACAAAATAAGCTATTATTACTTGAAGAAAATTTTTATCTCAGAATTTGAAAAACTTATTAGTGTGAGATCTATAGCGCCAAGAAGAGACCCAAAAAAAAATCAACGACAAGGATTTTAGAAGAAATTTTTGAGTTGCTCTCTACAGTAGCAATTTCTGCAGGCACTACCAGTGTCGGTGCTATGATGTAATCTTCTTCCTCCTTGGGGTGGATGGTGACAATATCTTGAAGAGGAGTTGTTGAACCTTGCTTTCCTTTGGATCTGTTTCCATCGTGCCTAACTCCCTCCAAAATAGATTTATTTTTATCAGAGAGTTTTCAACCATGAGAATAAGAAAGCATGCCAAAATTTTCTCGCTCCACTACTATGCTTCTTCCCCATTTCTCCAACAACATAGTGCCCTTTTACAGATACCGTTGCCAGTTCAATCAGTCCCCTTGGTATATCATCACATTCCCCATAGAAGATATTGAAAACAATAATATTATTAATCACCACATAGCACTTCTTCAATCTGAAAAAGAAATTTAAAATTTTTTATGAAAAAGATAGAAAGAAATAAAAATGAAAAAGAAAGGATTATGAAAAAGAGAGAAAGGATTAAGAATTTACCTTTGATTCTCCTTCAATTTGGTTCTTGGATCTCCAAATTTTGGTTGAAGATCTAGGGTTCTTAAGATTTTTAGCTGAAAAATTTGGGTCTAGTAGTGAATTTGTTCATTAGAAGTAAAAAGGAATAATTTCAATTACAAAGAAATTAAAAAGTCAGTTATATTAAAGGCCTGATACGCTCAAAGGAGGTTCGCTGAAACGTGTCTGGGGCTTGGGGTAAGAAGGGTTAAAAAGTTTTACTTTTGAGAATTATAGGTGTATAATATGTCAATTAAATAGTTAAAGTGTGTAAATGACTCTTCGAGACAACTTCAGGGGGAAATTTATGTCTTTTCCCTTTTAAAAAATTGCGTACCAAAAATATAAAATGTATACTGATTTAATTATTAATTTGTAGGTACAATGACATTTTTGATAGACCCTCAACTTAAAATATATATACAAATACATATACATATACATACATACATACATACATATACATATACATATATATATATGCAAAAAATACGATATGTCAACATCACATAATTTATTAAATATTTGTACAATTAAAATTAAAATTAACTAATTGTATAATTTAAATAGTAAATTTAAATTTTTAGAATTAAAATATAAAGCAGTTTAAGTTTCTCTATTTTATTAATAGACAATTAAAATGTCTTTTAATTAAAAATATCAATTAATTGTCTTGTTAACGAAAGACACATGTCACTAACTAGATGACAAATGTCAACATGCAATAAAAATATTTAATATATGCTAAAATTATTAAGATGTGACAAAATAAAATTTTCTAAGTATCATATTTTAAAAAATTTAATTTATTAAATATCAAAAATCCAAAAATATGTGTGAAAAAACAAGTATTTTCTGAATAAATTTGTTTATGCATATTAAATATCAAAAATCCAAAAATATGTTTGAAAAACAAAGTATTTTCTGAATAAATTTGTTTATGCATAATATTATATTTTAATCTAACTTTAATTATTATTAGTTTTAAAGGTTCGTTGATATATTTTATATAATGAATGCGGTAATGAAAGAAAAAAACAGTTTCATAGCACCCCATTTCCCATTCACTACAACATAGTCCTATAATTAATAAAAAAAATACAATGTTGATAACCTTTTAATAACTTATCAATATTTATATTAAACTAAATTTAAAAAATATCACGATCAGAAATCCGAGTGTGATGGCACTCACCTAACCCATCGAAACGAGTCAGCCCAAAACCCAAGCAACTTAACAATAAAGATAGAAGTGGAAGATAACAGTCTAATAATATAGATAAGCAAAAGATAACCAACTACAACTATCCCAAGGATTAGTGTCACATGTGCAAGCCTCTATGTATGAAATACTCAAATGAAATATAAGACATAATGTCTAGTACTCAAACAGAACCAAAACATAAAAGAGGATTCCTCAAGGCCTGCTGAAGACATAAGCAGCTACCTCGCAAGAAATCTAGAAATTCGATCCAACAAGAAGGAAGTCTAGCAATGTGGCTCGGGCTCACAACCTACAAAAATATAGCAAAGGGTGAGCATCAAACAATGGGGTACTTAGCAAATGAAACTAACCTAAAGTAAATCAAGGATGAACACAAGTAACTCCTTAAATCCCAAACACAATCCGCTGAAATACAACCCCTGCATTTAGAAAATGTAATGACCTGGCCTAATACTGTGAAGTATTGTCCTCTCTTGGGTCTAACCCATTACAGATTTATCCCTTTGGGATCACTCTAAATGGCACCTCACAGTATATAGATTAATTCATTATTTATATACTTAGCATCTCTTCTGTGTTTTGCCGATGTGGGACATCTTATCTCAAGATAAAATGGCCCAACACTATGAAGTATTGTCCGCTCTTGGGCCTAACACATCATGGATTTGTCCCTTTAGAGTCACCCAAAAAGGCATCTCATAGTATATAGACCAGTCTTTTACTTATATACCCAGCATCTCTCTTGTGTTTTTGCCGATGTGAGAGTTCTCATCTCAAGATAGGTCGTTACATACACCCCCTTTATGGATTTAGCGTCCTCGCTGAGGTTTGCCCCAAAATATGGTATTCGCCTAGACTCAGCATTGAGGTTTACCCGGCCATATGGAATTCACCTAGAGTTAGCACTGAGGTTTGACCCGCCTCACCGGTATTTACCTAAACTCAATTGAACTCTAGCCCCACATTGACAAGGCTGACACAGGAATGACTCTGATACTATATATAATGACCCGACCTAATACTATGAAGTATTGTCCACTTTTGGGTCTAGCCTATCACGGATTTATCCCTTTAGGCTCATCGCAAAAGGCACCTTACAGTATATAGTCCAGTCCTTTACTTATATACCCAGCATCTCTCCTGTGTTTTGCTGATGTGGGACATCTCATCTCAAGATGGATTGTTACAGAAAAGTCCAAGCACAATATAATATACAAATCACATTAATATAGATATACTCATCTTCGAGCCTAGCATCTCAAAACAGCAGCATATAGATAGAACCAACGCATATATCAAGATCAAGAATATAATAATTGCACAATCTCATAACAATATACAACTATATCAATCAGATATGATATGAGATAGAGTGGATACCATGAGATGTATGCAATGTAATGCAATTTCAAATGACTATGATGCATGTCGGCCGTATGATACACGTCTACTGACCATATGTATACCTCAGATCGGAACTCATGGGGGTCTCACAAATACAAAATATCCATAACATCATCGGCAAAGACCTCGACTAATGATCATCTATCCGAGAATGGCCTCTGACCTATCCAAAAATGACCTTGTACTGTTGATATATTATCTCAGCTCGACCGGTAGAGACCTTAGCCACCAATCAACTTTTTACCTTACTCATAATTCGGCCATAACTATCACAAGTATCAATTCATAAATAATAATAAATGCAATATGCATGACCCTGACTATATCATAATATCAACATCATAATGATCTCAAAGTCTCAATATCATCAGAGTCTTAATATCATCAGTGCCTCAATATCATCAATGTCTCAATATCATTAAGGTCTCATTATCTTAATATTAACAGTATTTTATTATTATCAATATCTCAATATCATCATATCATAATATAAGCACAATCTCACTATCAATACCAAATGAATCATAATATCACATAGATTACGAATTTACCATTAGATTACAACTTATTGTATAGCCATATGGACAAGTATTCAATACAAAAATCACGATCAAGCCTAGAATGGTACAATTCCACCCCCAAAACTTAATTTTCATACACATAAGAGCATACAAGGTTCATTCATACTTAACAAACGGTTAAAAGCTCACTTGTTTCAAATAAAGTCTTGAAATCAAGACGCAATCACTGCTTTCCCCTACTATGATACCCCAAATCACTATAATCTATTTAAATATAGCACCATAATCACCTAATGAAGCTAATGATACTAAGTTGTTGAATCTTTACCTCCTCAATCGAAAGTATAGCTATGGCATGACGGGCCAATTAGAAAAACCTGATCTCATACTCCGAAAAAGTCATGGTCTGCTGCCTCAAACTCTCAAACCTTAATCAGCTTTACTCGCAGACACTCCAAGGAACAAACCTATCATAGAGTGCATCAGAAAATGTCTCCCCAAGTAATCTAAAGAGATCTAGTTGGAAGGGATTCTGTATAAGTCCTCTACCACTCCCTGGCTGGCTCGCGGAGCTGAAAGGTGACATATCACACAATATATGTCTCCATTAGTCCCCTGGTATCCAGTAGCTCTCTACAAATAGTAAGGAACTCATGAGCATCCTCAGCCTTCCCACCTTGAAACTAAGGTGGGTCCTTCTTGCAGAACCTTTCATATCTCCGCTGCTCGGCATTAGTAAAGGCAGCATTAGTGGAATCTCATCAATCGAAGCTACTAGTGGCTACTATTCCTGAACCTAGGCCTCGGGGACCTGCTGTTAATCCATAGGTAGCACCCTCACCCGAGTCTGTGAAGTACCAAGAGTGCTAGCTTGGCCACTTGCCTACCCCAAATTCTCTAACACACCCAAGGCTCTCAAAAGTATATCCTGGAGTAGTGGTGCTATAGCAAATTCATGTGGAACTTGCTTCTGTGTAGGATCCATAGGTGGCTCAGGGGAGATACCCTGCTCATAATCCCTCATTAGAGCAGCTCCTTGGCCCCGACCTCTAGTTTATTCTTGAGCATGACCCCTACATCTAACTAGGGTCTCAATAGCAAGATCAAGAGCAACCTCCCCTTGACCTATAACAGCAATAGCTTTGGTCCTCGCCATCTGTCAAAAGGACATATGAACACTCAACACTTATACCAAAACCCACACATGAATTGATTAGAATAAAATGAAAGAGAGTTTCTTAATACTATTCATAGCCTATCAAGGATAAGTAACGAATGTCTCTACACTGATCCTCAAGACTCTAATAGACTAGTCTTATACAAATGTGAGACCTATGAACTTGGGCTCTGATACCAGATTATCACGACCTAAAATTTGAGTGTGATGGTACTCACCTAACCCACCAAGGTGAATCAGCCCAAAACCTAAGCAGCTTAACAATAAAGATAAAAGCAAAAGATAACAGTCTAAAATATATTATTAAGTGGATGATAACCAACTACAACTATCCCAAGGATTGGTGTCACATGTACAAGTCTTTGTGTATAGAATACTCAAAAGAAATACAAGGCATAGAGTCTAGTCCTCAAACAAAACCAAAACATAAAAGAGGAATCCTCAAGGCCTATTAAAGACATAAGCAGCTACCTCGCAAGAAATTTAGAAGCTTGATTCAACAAAAAAGAAGTCTAGTAAGGTGGACTGGGCTCACAACCTATAAAAATATAGCAATGGGTGAGCACCAAACAATATGGTACTCAACAAATGGAACTAACCTAAAGTAAAACAATGATGAACACAAGTAACTCCTTAAAATCCCAACCATAATCTCCCGAACTATAACCATGCACTCAAAGAAGTCCTAGCATAATACAATATACAGATCACAGTAATATAGATATACTCATCTTTGAGCATAGTATCTCAACGCACCAGCATATAGATAGAACCAACACATATATCAAGATAACGGATACAACAAGTGCATAATATCATAACAACATACAACTATATCAATCAGATATGATATGAGATAAAGTGGATGATATGAGATGTATACAATGTAATGCAATGTCAAATAATTATGATGCATGTCTGTCCTACTACACACATCCACTAATCATATATATGTTTTAGATTGAAACCCATGAGGGTATCACATAGACCATGTATCCGTGAACATCACAGGCAAAGACCTCCGTTAATGCTCACACATTCAGCAAAGACCTCAAACCCATCCGAAAATGATCTCAGACCGCCGGTATATTACCTTATCTCAATTGATAGAGACCTCGGCCACCAATCTACTTATTACCTTACTCACAACTTGATCTTATCCATCACAAGTATTAATGCACTATCACACCCTGCGAGGGTACCTTTGACATGGTAGCACTTGAAGAACCATTATTGATTCCCTAAGAGAACCACTTGGCCTCATCAGGACATCAACTCAACTGCGGAAGAAAACATTTAAATAAAAGACATCATATAAATAAATATAAATCTACTATAACATAGTTTCGTATAAATGGGTTTGGAAATAGAAATACTCAATAATCTTCTACTCAATGTCTATGAAGCCTCTGCCTGACAATCTAAATATTACTATAAAAGGCCATGGATAGCTCAATCAAAGAAATAAAATACTCCATAAAAATAAGAAGGATGAGCGGGCTCATTTAGAAAGCAAGGAGGGCTCACCAACTCTGAGAATGCACTGATCTAGACCTCAACGATGCATAGGATGAAGTCCTCTATCACTTGCATATGTATAATAAAATGATACAGATCTAAATGGACATCAGTACAAGGAATATACTGGTATATAAAATAGTTCAAGAAAGTAAAATTTAACTCACTCACTCCAACTCAAGCAACTCACACTTTAACTCAATAGATATACAAGTTTAAAATAAATCATGCTTTTTAAAAATAAACTCACTAATATTTAACTCAGTTTAAATATTATGCTCAATCAGTGTTGCTTAGGAACTTTTATTATTCGACATCTAATCAAATCACCTTAGTTTGGTGATGCACAACGAAGGTAATGCCATTATCACGCCAGTCCTAAACTTGTCAAGGTAAAGAACGATCAACTCTCTCATGGATCCATAATGAATGTCCATCTTTTGGGACAAGAGTCAACAAAACATGTTGCATTACTATCCTACACTAGCAATATAGTTCTGTGGGTTATAGTAGTTATTTACCTGCTCCCAGCTAGATGATCGATATTCCTCCCAAAACTAAAATATGCTCAACTCATCAATCAACTCAAATTTCAATAACACTAAATCAAATCAACTCAAATTTCAATATCATTATGTTATCTCAACTCAGCTCATCTCAGTTTCTAATCAACTCGATCAATAAAGGAAATCAATCGAACTTAACTAGGACTCAAATGGCCATTCAGACTTACTCAATTGGACTTATCATCTAATAAAAGAAAAATGCATAAAAGTATATATGATTAGAACGCAACAAACTTTCTCATGCTCAATTATGCTCAAAATACTCAACTCAGGTAATCACACTCAAACCTCAACTCAATCCATGCGCAGAATTTCATAAAAGTCATGTAGTTTAGGGTTCATGCTATCAATATAGAATTTTATCTCAATTTTGCATCAATAGTTATGCAATGCAGCAAGTACCTTATACATCATCATAAGAATTCATAATAGATGTAATAAATTCAATATTAGGGATAATAGGATTAAAATACACTGAGGGTTTTGACTCAAGTAAGTGACAAGGCATGTGAATGAATGTAGTTCTACACTTTAGTAAGCTTTACATACCTAGAGATAGAAGAAACAATCAACCTTCAATCGATCCTCGCGCTTGAACTAGAAACCCTTGCTTTTCTTCCTGCTCTGGTGCTCTCAAGAATTCCTAAGCATGAATGAAAGGTTAAAATACACTGAGGGTTTTGTTCTAGGGATTTAATTAAGTCTAAAAGATCCAAGGATTTGATTAAAAATAGGGATAGAAATAGTCAAAAATACCCTTCTTAAAAACTGTTGACAGGATTTATAGAGCACGTCTACGGGCCATAGATCTTTTTACAGGCCATAGATCTTTTTGAGGTCGTAGATAACCTGTCATAAAGGGTCCAAAAGTTTGAGTTACTAGAATTTTGTCATAGAATCCACAAAACCTCTTCTACGGGCCATAAATATTTCTACAAGCCATTTGATAACTCATAACTCAATATACTGAAAAGTTGATTATTGGATCACCAACTCACAAAACAATTAGGACAACTGAAATACTTCTTGGGAGTAGAAGTATCTAGAAGCAGGAAGGGTATTTTCATATGTCAGAGAAAGTATATTCTTTTGACCTACTGGCAGATACCAGAAAGTTAGCAGCCAAATCTTGTAGTACTCCAATGCTTCCCAATGTACATCTTATTAAATATGATGGTGATCCTTTTGATGATCCAAAGAGATATAGAAGGTTGATTGGGAAGTTAAACTACCTTACTGTGACTCGTCCAGATATTGCTTTTGCAGTAAGTGTTGTAAGCCAATTCATGTTTGCACCTA
The DNA here is from genome assembly GCA_025642045.1 of Solanum sejunctum. Lineage (NCBI taxonomy): Eukaryota > Viridiplantae > Streptophyta > Magnoliopsida > Solanales > Solanaceae > Solanum > Solanum sejunctum. The sequence continues at coordinate 41,857 of JAOTQJ010079930.1, forward strand.
CGGTCAAATATTGGGAAGGTTTAGAACAGATCCTATGTTACTTGAAAGGAGCTCCTGGATTAGGCATATTATATAAAAATCATGGCCATACTCGTGTGAAGTATTTTGAAGATGCTAATTGGGCTGGATCCAAAATTAATAAAAGATCTACTATAGGCTATTGTGTTTTTGTTGGAGGGAACCTAATATCATGGAGGAAGAAGCAGGGTATTGTATCACAATTTAGTGCAGAATCTGAGTATAAAGCTATGTCATAGTCTATATATGAGATTATGTGGATACATAATCTTTTATCTGAAATTGGGATGAAGTATCATACCCCAGTAAAACTCTGGTGTGATAATCAAGTTGCTCTTCATGTTGTGTCAAATCCGATATATCATGAAAGAACCAAACATATTGAGGTTGATTGTCATTTTATTCGTGAGAAGATTCAGGAGAACTTGATTTGCACTGGCTACATAAAGATAGGAGAACAACTAGTTGATTTATTTATAAAAGCATTGCATAGAACTCTAGTTGACTATGTTTGTAACAAGTTGGGCATGATCAATATCTATGCTCCTGCTTAAGGGAGAGTGTTACAAAATTTGTATAATAATGTACATAGATAGTATAGAGATTTGATAGATAATATAGCTGATTGTTAGGAATTTGAATATTTAACTATCATAGTTAGCTTATTTAGTTACCTTAGCTTGTCCTCTCCATGTATTTATATCATTATTCTCTTTGAATAATAAACAAGTTAGTCTCTCCATGTCTTATCAATAACAATAATGCCTCTAACTTAATTAATTCATCTTGATGTCTTTTTTGAGTGTTCAGACCAGTGTAAGTCAAACTTTTGGAAGATTAAGGAGTTGCTTACTACCACTTACTCAAGGAGTGTCTTACTATCACTCTTATTTTAAGTCTTTCAACAGAGGGTGAGACCTTCATAGTATATTATGACATATCTAGTGTTGTTTTAGGTTATGAGTTTTAATGGTTGTATTTGTACATCAAGAGTTGGGGAGTTGATTTAGTTGATTCTTCATAAGGCCTATGATTCCAGATACTCTATTCATCCGAGCATGGTGAAGACGCAATGCGACTTAAGGCAACATTACCAGTAAAATGCTTTGAGGAGAGATATTATGGACTATATGTCCCATTGGTTGTATTGCTAGTAAGTGAAGGTCGATGATTTAAGGTTTGGGGGTGAGTTTGGGGATTACCCATTCCAAAGTAGAAATGATAACTCATCATTATGGATTTTATCATAAGGTAGCTTTAGATTCTAGAAGTATTAACAATATTTAGGTCATCATAGATTTATTATTCAAATTAGCACATATTATTCCTATTCACTCTTCTCAATGCCGAGAGGTTAGCTCATATCTATATTTGGAAGGCATTTAGTCTCCAAGGTGTGGTTGTGTCTATTATATCTGACATGGGGCAAAAATGATAGTGGATGTATTGAGCTAGAAGGAAGTGAGTATAGGTAATAGCACTTCCTTTTAGCTTCAGAGCAGCCTTTGCTTTGGATTTTCAATTTTTATACTAGGATAATTCACCTTGACATATCAAATTTTAGGAGGATTCTAGCCTATGTTGGATTTCATTCATCATTAAAAGTAGTTTTATGGTCTGTAGTTTGAGGATGATACCTTAGTAGCTATTCAAGTTGGGTGCTATGAGGTGATGTCGGTTAGGCCACCTTGGATGCAGATGGCATTATGAGGTTTGATAATTGTATTCACAAATCACGAGTTAGGAACTTGATTTAGTTGATTCTCCGTGAGGCTTACGATTCTAGATACTCTATTCATTTGGGCATGGGGATGATGCAATATGACTTAAGCAACATTATTTGTAGAGTGGTATGAGGAGAAATATTATGAACTATTGGTCCTATTGCTTGTGTTGCTAACAAGTGAAGTTCAACCATTTAAGGTTTGGTGTGAGTTTTACATATTATCCATTCCAAAGTAGAAGTGATAACTTATTATTATAGATTTTATCATGGGGTAGCCTTGAACTTCTAGGAGTGAACAATGTTTGGATCATCATAGATTGATTGATCAAATCAACACATTTCTTTCCCATTCAATCTTCTTAGCACCAAGAGGTTAGCTCATATCTATATTTGGAAGGTAGTTAGTCTCCAAGGTGTGGTAGTACCTATTATATCTTATATGGGTTCTTAGTTCACTTCTAGATTTTAAATTAATTTTCAAGAGGAGTTAGGTACTCAAGTTGACCTTAGCACAACTTTTCACTTATAGACTGATGAGCAATCAGAGCATACTATTCAAGTTTTGGAGGATATACTGCAGGCATATGTGTTGGATTTTTAGTTCAGCAGCACCAGTTCTTAGCTTTATGAGAGTTTGCATATAATAATTGCTATTGTTTGAGTATTCGGATAAATTTATTCGAGGGCTTATATGATAGGCATTGTCTCTCTCTAATTGGTTAGATTAAGCTTCAAAGCAGAGGCCATATGGTACTCATTTGCTTTAGCATGATTTGCACAAGATTTGAGTGATTTAGGATAGGCTTACGCCAGCATAAAGCAAACATACATAGTATACCTACCATATGCATAGGCCATTGAGGTTTGGAGTTGGTAATCGAGTATTTCTTTAGGTATTGCCTGTGTGATGAGATTTGAGAGGTGAGACAAGCTTAGTCCCATGAAGGAGTCACATATGAACGAACGAACGAACGAACATTACCCCAATGCCTCAAAGGCTCCCGCCCATTGCGGGGTAAGGGGGGTCGGATGTACGCAGCCTGACCCCTATGTTTAAAAACATAGCGCGACTATTTCCGGATGACCCATGATGAGCGTCGAAAGTTGCATTGACTAACTGCTACTTCACAATTGAAAGAAGCGCAGACAGTTTAAAAAGCCATTTTGCTTTATTCCATCATACCCAAAGCCAAAAAATAGTGAATCTTTGGCTTCATCCGAGATTGATGGAAATGTAGGAGTCACATATGCTTCAGTATAATTCAGTTCAGTTAGATGACCATTTGGCCTTTGTGAAGGAGCTAGTTTCTCTTTTGAGTAGAGAGGTGAGGTGGTTACATTCAAGAGCGGTTCCTATTATTAAGGTTCAGTTGGGACATTATTCAATTAAGAAGGCAGACTAAGCACGAGATACATATTTATTGAAGGAGTCACATGAGTTGAACATGTAGAGGATAAATTAGTTAGAGCTAGTTAGTTACTACTTAAATGATAATCAGTGATAGTTAGAGTTGGTTACAGATCGATCAGTTGATCTATATATACACTTGTACATAAACTGTTATGAATCTCTCTTTGAATAAGAAGATATTTTCCCCAATTTTCTTCATTACATTGTATAATCGAATGTGGTATCAGAGCTAGGAATGGTGATTTTGATCGATTGTGAGAGAAGATAGAGAGTAAGATCTTCTAGGATTTTAGATCGGTGGATTCTGTAAGTATCCTTCTGCCTATAATTTTTTTCTGCATTAGTGGAGCTAAAGATCACCAATGGTGGTCGAAGTCAAAATCAATCAAAACCATCCCCTGTTCGTGGGACCATTGGATGACCCATGATCCATATTAGTTTTGATTCGGCTAAAGGAATCTACAAACTATGGATTATTTAGAAGATCCATGTATATAACACTACAAGCGAAGAGAAAATTAGGATTTGTACTAGGAACATGCAAGAAGACCTCGTTGAGAAAGAACTGCTGGAGCAATGGAAACTTGTAATGCCATTGTTCTATCCTAGATCATTAAATACAATAGCTCCATCTCTTGCTAGTGGAATTGTATATGCTACTGATGCTCACATGGTAATGGATGAGTTGCAGGAGCAGTTTGATAAAGTTAATCGAGTAAGGATTTTTCAACTACATAGGGACATTGCTGCAATTTCATAGGGCACTGATACTGTTTCTACATATTTCACCAAGTTGAAGGAACTTTGGGCTGCATATGACGTAATTATGCCCTTTCCTAACTATGGATGTGCTAAATCTAATGAGTATGTTGATCACTTACAACAACAAAAATTATTGCAATTTCTGAGTGGGTTAAATGATACCTATGCATGAATTAAGAGACAAATTATTATGAAATCGACTGAATTAGTGTTATGCCATGGTAGTGGATGAAGAAAGAAATAGAACCATTAATGATACTGGCAAACATATACTAGGATAAGGTAGTGACATTACTGCATTTTGAAGTGCGTGAGGAGCAGCTACAAGAGCGAGATCTTTTGGCAATATAAAAAGGAATAACCAATGTGATCACTGCAAAATGCATCGTCAGACAGTGGATAATTGTTACCAACTCATAGGCTATCGAGACAATTTCAAGGGAAAAAGGAAATCATGCATTACATACAAGAGAAGGAGGATCACATGAGTTTTTTTTCTCAAAGCAGATACTGGCCCCCATACTCACACAATGGTAAACACCAACCTTGTTATGCATATCCAAGAGTCAGCGGTAGATTACCAATACATAGTGTTATGCCGAAAAATGGTTCTTTTTGAAAAAAGAAAATAAAAATAATTTGAAAATCAAAAAGCGATTTAAACTCAATTAATTTGAGAAAAACCAATTCTCAAAATTCGAAAGAAAACAGAGTCGCCACCTAATTTTACGAATAATTAGGAAACCATTAAATATTTTAAAAGATCTAACAGAAAAATCTTTTAAAAATCCAGAAAATAGGTTCGGGTT
>JAOTQJ010079931.1:0-12635 GCA_025642045.1 Solanum sejunctum
AATATACATTCCAAAAATATAAACAAAATATTTACCTTCTAAATATATATTCCAAAAATACCTACCAAATATATTTAACAAACACAAATGAAAAATAAGGGACATGCCATACGAGCTGTGGCATGTTGCACATATGAGAAATAGGGGACGGGCCATACGAAGGTAACATTGATTATACTAGGGTTGGGCCTCACACTCTGGGGCAGATACACAGACAAATATATCCCCCATGGGTTCTAGACTGATTATATTAGCGAATGTGTATCATAGGACAAATATGGCCGTGACTATCTGATATTGCATTTCATCATATCATTTCACACATATCATATCATTCTATCTTATGGTTATGACTTGATTAAGTTATTGAGATTTGATTATGGGATGATTATGTTAGGATTGTAATAATTGAATACCTAGAATTTATCTTAAGATACATGTTCTATGACTGAGTTGTATATAGAGACATTGTGGATTATCCGATCTATATTCTATGACAACTCTTGAGAATAATTGATGTATAGCCATAAATGTTTATTATTGTAGTTCGGTGGTATGTAATTGGTGTGGAAGGAATATTTTGTTTTATATGCTAGCTTTACTTGTGGTTAGATTATCTTGCTGAGTGCATGTTGTTTGGTACTCACCCTTACTTCTACACTCCTGTGTAGTTTGTGAGTTCGATTCTCCCTGAGTTAGCTTTCTTCTTTGACGCATCGAGTTTCTGGATATTCAAGAGGTAGTAGCTTGTTTATTCTGGCAGACTCTCGAAGTCTTTTATCCTATTTATATTCTATTTAAGGACTTAGATATCAGACTTGTATTTTTGTTTCCTCTGAACTCTTTAATTTGAAGTTTGTACATGTGACACCAGGCTTATGATGGTTTATAGATTTGATATTCTAGTGCTTGTCCTCTTTTTAGACTTTAATTTATCTCTTCCGCTTTGATTATATATATTGAATTGATCAAGTTTAGATTTACTTATCTTGATAGGTTAATCAAGTGCCATCACGCTCATTTTTGGATAATGACAAGCCTAATATTTGAATTTAGATTTCTTACTTAGGTAACTTACTCCCTGACTTTCTTAATATTTACTACTTTTTACTATTTACAGTTTACTAAACTTGTAATTTTTACAACTTTCAAAATGAAAATTTAAAATTAATTTTATAACTTAAAATACTTTAAAATTCTATTAAAATAATAGATAAACTCAAACTTTTTTGTAATACTAATATTTTAAATTTAAAAAGTTATATAATTAAGTATTAAGTAACTAACTAGTTAAAAACTATGAATTAAAAGTTATTAAAAGATTCAATGTATAATATACAAAAGTTAGATAAGTTATTAAGTTAATAAACATTATATTTTTAAAACATTTTTTAAGTTGTTTTTTAAAAGAAAATTGGTAGGACTCGATTTCGAAATCACATATGATCTAGTTTCAAATCCATATATATCGAATCGAGGTGGAACCAATGAAATATTTTGTTGGACTCAGTTTCCATATACCCAATTTTGATAAGAGAATCGATCCATATGAACTCAATTTCATCCTAATTTTGATGAGAGATTAATCAATCTAGATAAATTCGATTCCGAAAAAAATCAGTCCGATGTTTCCGGACCCGATCCATTGCGACCTTAGTACTAACACACACATGTATAGTCTTCTCTATTTTCCTCAAGACTCTTGTGTGTGTGTGTGTGAAGTGATGGATATGACAAGTGAGAAGGAAGTGGAGCTATAGCTAGTAATTAATGAATGATTGATGGAATGATGGGATATATGTCCCACTTGGGAGTGTAAGTGGTTTGATTGAAGAAATAATCTTTCATAAAAAAAGAAAGAAAAAGAAAAGTAGGAGCTAGCTAAATACAGTACATTGTCCACTCCACCGCATGAATGTTTGCTTCACGCAAGCTGCTGTTACTTTCCCTCTTTTTTCTTTGCTTCTCTCTGTTGCCTTGCCTTCAAAGTTTTACACCAATATGCACCATTAAATTAAACAAGATTTTAAAAAATAATTTACATTTCCTAAGACCTATTGAATGGCAAGTGTTCTTAATTTTTTATTTTTAAAAAAAGAAGTTACATTTCCTATATATTATTATTATTATATATAATAAGAGATAATTAAATTGTTAAAGCAGATAATAGGTCAATATGTCTATTTAAGCAGTTTGAGAGTATATTCATAATTTTTTTTTATTATTCTTCTATTGTAATTTGTTTATCATATTTTTAATGTTTAAAAATGTTATTAATCACGATAATTAATAATGACTTAAAATATTTCTAAAAAACATGTTAGGTCACAATATTAATAATTTAAAATATTTAAAAATTATATTAAAATTTTGATTAACTCTCTAAATTCTATCTATATCATTTAAATTTTAAAAAAATAAAAAATATTAAATTCACGCTAATGTGAACATCGATGTCCAGTAGTAATAGAAAGTATAGATGAAAATATAACTTTAGCTCTGATAGTATCCTTGTATGAGAATGCTACGCAAAAGACGAGACAAAATTAATGTACATTTGTTGATCAAGAAAAATAGCGTATAGTCGTGATATTGGTGTAAATCAGAATGGATTTACAAATGAATAACGTAAACTATTTATAAGTAATTAATACTGATGCATTAGTCAAAGACCGCGTGCCACGTGACGATGCCACCGGTGGTGCTAACAAATATTCTACAATCCCCAAATTCATATGAGCTTTTCATTCAGACACCTCTATCTCCTAGTATCTTTGTGATCTCCTTTGTCTTTTTTTTTCGTGAAAATTTAAAGGCATACGATATTATTATGAAAATACATACATAAAAATATTAATTTAAATAGGATAAAAGATTTATTTTAAAAATAAATATTAAATAATTAAAGCTAGCAAAAAAAATATATTAAAAAAATAATAAAATAAAGAATATTGTTATAAACAAATAATATATTCTCAAAATTTATTCTACAATCCAAATATTTAATAAAAAATAATCTCATCTTAACTTATCTCACTTATTCTTCAAGATTTTGCACACACACCAAACCTATTCATCTTTTATTGTATCATTGCCTACACTTTATCCTTTTAAATTCCATTTAGTGAGATTTATGGTTGTTATTGTTAAATTATATGCATTTTAATCAATATCTTAAATGTATTTTTCTATTATACTGTCATTAGGAAAATTATATTTGTACTCTACATTTGTATAACTTTTGAATATTTTTTTTTAAATATTAAATTAATTTAATTTAATTTAACTTCAAAAAATAGGCAAATTAATTTTTTATGAGTAAAATAATTTACATAAATTAAAACAGAAAAAATATATAGTATTTTTATATAAAGAATTAATTTTTTATTATTATAAGTCAATTTAATACACAAAAAAGAAAAAAAGAAAAAAAAGAAAAATATCTATCTTATACTATCCGTGCACTGAAAATAAACAGTTTAATATGGTTGAAGAAACTCTGTTGCTTGGTCTATCAACTTGCCTGCTACCAAAAGCTTCCGCGTTCTGTTATAAAATAAAATAAATAAGTGGAATTAGCCAATTTAGTACTCCCTCACTTTCAATTTATCTGTGTGCAGGGGTTTACAAAATGGAACTGATTAATAAATTAAAATAAAAAAATATTATTGATGCATTGTTATGGGATTATTGTTTTAGTGGTTTTATAAAAAAAAAAATTTATCGGATTATCAATTCGATCGCAATTTTTAGTATTGAGTAATTGAGTAAATCGATAATTCATTAACACTATAATAATTTACTATTTTATCTCTTTATAAGCAAATAATAATAATTTAACATCACTTGATACAAAATCGATACTCTAAGTCACTTATTTGTTTGGTTTCCAATGTATAACTCTTCAGTTGAAAAGTAAATCAGAATATGACGTCAAATATTGAATATTATTAAGTTTAGATGCTCAATTGATTTATTTATTTTACTATATCTTATCATATTGTGCCAAATTGTTAGAGAAGTCATATATATATTTTATGAGTATCTTTTTATTAGGCAAATCGAAAATCAAACCATTAAGGATAAAAAATCGACAAATGAAAAACTGATAAAAAATATCTTATTAATTTGTTATTGATTTAACATATTTAAAAATTAAAAATTAATAAATCAAATAGATAATACATAAAATCGTACCGAACTAACCGATACACACTTCTATCTGTATGGTTTTATCAGAAAATCAAAAACAATAAAGAATATTTTTAAATTTTATAATGTTAATTAAAAAATATAAAATGTATCAAATATATTTAAATATTATAATTTAATAAATATGTCCACTGAAAATTTTCAGAAAACGAAAAAAAGGTTATTTTTGACTAAAAATGTACACTTGAACAAGTAAAAGATTTTGTAGTAATTATTTAGCCGCAATAATACAATTGAATTTATATTACAAATAGCAAAAATTAATATAATATGAGTAGTTGTGACTATGAATATAATGATATTAATTTATTTGGCATTAAATATTTTTGCTACAATAAATATTGACATTAAAAATAAATTTATTCTCAATGGATATTTGTTTTGTTATAATGATAACACAAACAAATTGAAATATAGAATGGATTAACAAACAAAGATTGTAATGGGCTAATAAGTATTTATATTCCTTATAGAGGATTTAGGTTCAGGTCCTTGGTATAAAGTTATTTTTGTTAGAAAGTGTTTTATCTTTCAATGTGAGGCTTTTTAGCATGAATTCAAATTTAGTCTGACTTTAATGCACATATTTAAAATAATTTTTTTTTTAAAAAAATTAAAATAGTAGCAAAAATTCATCCTCACTTTCCACTCTTTTTAATTTAAATACCCATCTCTCCCCTAATATTTTATCTCCTTTCTACTTGTTCCATTTTTGCCAAGACGACACAACTCAAAAAACCCTCTTATAATATGAAGAATAATAATAATGGTCCTTGTGGTGCATGCAAATATCTTAGAAGGAAGTGTGTAAAGGGATGTATATTTGCCCCTTATTTTGATTCAAATGAAGGCACCTCCAATTTTGCTGCTTTACACAAAGTGTTTGGAGCTAGTAATGTCTCTAAATTGTTGCTTACAATTCCACCACATAAGCGTCTTGATGCTGTTGCCTCACTTTGTTATGAGGCACTTGCTAGACTTAGAGATCCTATATATGGATCTGTTGCTCACATATTTACTCTTCAACAACAGGTACCTTCTCTCTCTTATGAATTTCTTTTGGTTTTTCATTCAGTGTCCGGTGTTCATATTGGAGCGCGATTATATCTGAATTCGTGCCACATAGAGGTTCATTTGGGGAAGCACGTCGTACCAAGAATTTTTTCATTCTCAAGCCTCAAACATGAGATCTTTGATTAATGAAAAAACAGCTTTATTCGCGGCACCACATCCTTTGGTGATTTATCTCATGAATTTATGTGGCGTAGTTATTTTTTAAGAGTTTAGTCTGATATTTTTTTAAGCTAAATTACTTAAATCAAATTTAATATTTAAAAATTAAAAGTTAAATGCTCAAAAACTGTATCATAGATGAGTATTAATAGTTGCACCTCTTCTAATGCTAATATGATAAAAATTTATATTTTAAAATATTGATCTAAACTCTCAAGTTTATGTAATTCGAATTTTATAAAGCAAAAAAGAAAAAAAAGAAAAAAATTAAGATGGAGAAAATATACATACTTAAGAGAAGCAAATTTAGGATGAGTTTTATAGGTTCATATAAACTCTTATTAATAATTTATCCACACCTATTATCGACACCAAACTAAATAATAACACCATAACATGTATTTACACAATCTTGATGCGCATATATATATATATATATATAATAAGAGCGAATAGCAGACAGTTTAAGCACGTGACTCTCCATTAAGATATCTGATTAAGTTGCTTACTTCTTCGTCACTATTATATTATGAGCATAATGTGCATAGTCTTAATCTATTATTTTATTAAAATTAATTAATATATATTCTCATTTCACTGATAAAATTAATCATGTTAAATTGATATGATGTTGAACATTAATACTCTCACCTTCTTTTGACGATGGGAAATTTGGTATGACACTACCTTGTTTATAAATAAAACAAAAAAAAAGTGTAGATAATTGTTTCGATCTGAATCATGTGTATATTTTAAAATAAAATTCACTATATCTAGATTCTAAATTCATTTTCGTACTTATTAATCCATAACAATTCTAGTAAAGAGTTGGCCTTTTCTTTTGGGTCAGCAACTGAAGTTAGGGTTTGCCCAATAACTTTTTATTTCTTTCATATTTCTGAAATGATTCCAAGATTTTATTTAGGTGGGGTTGGCTAAACTTGGCTTACTCCTTTTATGTGGCTAACATTTTTTTGAAACTCTAGGACTTTATATGTTCAAAATGGTCTCTGCCTTTTTTATTCTCAGTGTTTTGAGAGGACTTTATATGTTGTTACTGCTCATTGACATGCTGCTAGCAAATAGGAGTGATACAAGTAGTAGTTCTTCATTTATTACCAAGATGAGGTCATTATTATGCACCTTTCCCATCCCTAGCCACACATCTAAGATCATAAAATCAGTTTACAAATTATCTGAATTTTGAACTTTTAGTATTGAGTATAATCTTTTTATACCTCATGTAATATATTGATAACATGTGAGTGTCACTATCCCTAGTATGACAATGGTGTAATTTTTCAGTCCTACTATTTTTTAATTTATAGACAACTTCACTATTTTAAATATTAAAAAATATATATAAAGAATTAAGTTATTTTGGAACGAAGGGAGTACCTCCTTATGCACAGGTTCTTGTACAGAAAGAAAATAGAAAGTGTATCTTCTTTATGGCAAAAAAAATATGCTATAATATCGGATATAGCATTGTATTCTCCTTGGACTGTATTAATGAAATTACACATAATATATTATTATTATTGTATTGTTCTAATTATGTGAAGGTTTAGACTACAATAAATACTTAATTTAACTATTAATTCGATATTTAGATATAATTATTTTTTATTTGACATCTTATTTCAATCCTGTACAAGAAAGAGAAAAGTTTGAATAGGATAAGTGATGGATGGTGTGGACTTTGAAATGGTTTTGTCTTGCTTGGAGGGAGTAATAAGTAACTCTAACCAACTTTAGCAGCTCGAGAAATATTTCATTGTCCAATAATTTGACTTTCATGCATTCTTTGTTCTTTAGCCGATTCATGGAGGAATTAAATGCTTATTATAGGTGTTAAATATTATTTTTTCGTCTAATTTTACTTTATATGCTTCCCTGTATCTAATTAATATTTATTCACTTTGTAAAATCTCAAAAAATAATTTTATATTTATTTTTATTATCAATTATAGCTATTTTTTAATTATATTTTTTAAAATATTATATTTATATTCAAAGGATAATTTGGTGATATTACTTCTTTTATTATTGCTTTTTAATTCGTGTATCAAGTTAATTGTGGATAACTATTATTGGATAGAGAGAGTAGTACTTTTTTGGTTTGTAATATTGTGTTCATCCAGAGTTATTTTAATTAATCTTTAAAGTATTATTAAATTATACTTATTTGATATTTTAAATTAAAATTTTACATATTCAAATTATATGAAAACTATTATAAATTGCAATCTTTTTCATATCAATATGATAAAAATACATGGGAAAAGACATATATTTTCCCTTTAACTTGTCTTGAAAATCAGTTACACACTTAAATTATCATAACGACCTATTACACACCTTTTACTATTCAAAAGTGAATTTATTTAATTGCCCCTTAAAATTGATGTGATAAATTTTTTTAAAAAAAATAATTAAATATGCGCATCAGAAAAAGTTAAGTTAATAAAGATAAAAATCAACCCCATTCTCCTTTTCTTCTTCACACCTCACCTATTATTCTCTTCTTCATTCATTCTTTTTTTAAATCATGATTCTTTATTTTTCATGAAAATGTGTTGCGTTACTCTATTTTTTCACCCTCTGTTTTGCCACCGACCCGTTTGCTAATTTACTCATTTTTTTTCTTTTCTTTTTTCTTATGCAACAAAGAATTTTACAAAGGAATCATTTTCCTCGTCTTCAAAAGGTTCCCAATTTTAGCAAATCAATCATTTTTTTGTTTTAAATCTTATGTTGTTAGATTTTAATTTATGGATTGAATTTTTTAAGTTTGAGGCAAATTCAAATGTATGGATTTTTGAAGATGTGCCTAATTTTAATATTTAGGATTCAAGATAGATGTCACATTTAATTTTTCTGATAAAATTTAATAGATTCGAAAAAGAAGTTTGTTTTGGTATTTGTCGATGGTGACTGATTTAATTGGATTTTTAGGCGGCTGTTTTGGTGGTGGTTTAGGCGTCTGTTTGGTGGTTGTATAATGAATATTAGTTTGTCGGAAAAGAAGAGGGAATGTATTGTGGAGGTGGGTTTATGGTGGTGATAGATTGGTTGTTCTTCGCCGAAGAATATAAAGAGAATTGTGATATATATTAAAAATAATTTTTTCGATGAGATTAGAGATGAAGTTGGTGAGATTAAGTGATGAAGAAGATATGATTATTAGAGAATTTTAATAATCAATTAGTTTAAAAATATATTTAACAAAGGACAATAATTACTAGAAAGAAAAATATAAAAAAGTTATAATTTTTGACATGGTGCTAAAGTGGCGGCGAGTGTAATACGCTACACACTGTGAGAGTGGTATTACGTGTATCAAGGTGACATTAAATTCACTTTTAAATAGTAAATATGTGTAAATAGGTCGTTGTAATAGTTTAAGTGTATAACTTTTCGAAACAAGTTCAAGGGAGAATTTATGTCTTTTCTTCAAATATATCTTAAAATATTAGTCAAAACTCATATTGACTGTCAAAAAGAAAACTATGACAATAAGAAAGAACGAAAAAAATAATATTTAACATGCCATGCTTTTTAAAAAATTAATAAAATAATAAATTAATTATACTTTTTAAAATATAATTTCAATATCGTATATAAATAATGTTCGAATATAGCTGGTTTTTGACTTAATTTGGTGTAGTGTACTTTGCACTCCACTTTCGTGGGATTGAGGCCGGCGTTTGCAGAGGCCTAGCAGTTGTGACCTCCACATTCACGTTGGCCCCATACGTGTTCGCAAAGGCCTTGCCTCATTACTCTCCGCATGCACGAAGACTTGTCTGGTGCGTGTGCTGCTCGTTCAAATATTATTTTTAACTTTATAATATGAATATAATTCAAAAATAATTTCACAGTTTCTATAGAGAAACGGGCTCAAAACAAGTTTGTAAAGGTGTACAAACCAAATTATTGATATAAAATATTTTCCCATTTTGTATTGAATTAAGTAGAAAACAGTTCCATCTTCAATATTGTCTTAATTTTGTACTTGGTAGGTTGTAAGTTTGCAAGCAGAATTAGCATATGTTCAAGCCCGGCTTTCTACGTTGGCATATCAAGTCCCTATGGAACAGTATCCAATTACTATAGAACAATATCCACAAAGTCATGACATGTTGGATCAACAAGTGGAGAGGTGTGACCTTCACACATTAACTCGAGAGTTTGTTTCAAGACATTTACCTGAAAGTTAGATTTACACCCTCATTATGAAATATGCGTGTCTAGCTCCATGATTTAGCTCAATGAAGATCATGATCATTTGATTTGACTCCCTTTTTTGTCTATATTTAACTTTGTTGAGTACTAATTGTGATTGTATGATTTTTTGTTGAACTTTGATCTTGCTTGATTCCACTTTTTTTCATATTTACTATCTTCTACATATGGGGCTTGATATTTGAGGTGAGGTTTTTTGAAAATAGTTTCTCTATCTCTATGAGGTAGTTGTAAGATTTGTGTATATTTTATCTTCCCCAGACTTTTCTGATGGGATTCACTGGATATGCTGTTATTGTTTGTAATCCTTCTTGACTAGTGTCACTGCTGCTTGTTTTATTGCCTTGGTGAGTGAAGGAATTAAGATGTAAAAATAGTTAAGAAGCTACTGCTCTTATTTTCTTATCTCTGCAGGTTTTATTAGTGTCAAAGTTAAAGAATTTAGCAAATGGTGTTCAAAACTTAAGTAAATATATCTCTAGAAAGTTATTTTTGACCTACATACGTTATCATTTCTTATTCGTATAATATAATTTTTTTCGATGAAAGAGTGTGTTATGTGGAAAAAAATGTCAATTTTAAAATTGATCTCAACTTATTTAAGAAAACAATATCAACTTTTGAAAAAGAGTTGTCACTTAATTTTTTTTAAAAGAAATTAAGAAAACTTAATTTAAAAGATTTTAGAATATTCAAAAATTTAGAGAAAATGAATTAGAGATTCTAATTTAAGAAGGTATTAGCATTTAAAGTAGCCGCTAACGTTCGATTATCCAATGATTTGAAAATTTTTTATTTGACTAACTTAGAAAAATTAACTTGAAACTAATAAATATATATTTTTTAGAAATCATTTGAACAAGAAATCAGCTTTATTTGAAATAATTCATAAAGAAAGTAAATTTTATAAAAAATGACCAAGTGAAAGAAAAGAATTAAAATTATTTGAAGAAAAGAAATAAACTCATAATATTTTAAGTAAAATAAGGATGATTAAGACTAAACAAAAATTTGACTAAATAAGAAAAGCCCTTGAATTACTTTGAACAGATAATAACTTAATTTTTTTCTGTTTAAAAAGCAAGAATTTATATTTAAAAAAAGATATTTAACTAAGTAAAGATAAAAAGAATTGATTTTTTGTTTAGTCTTAATCATCCTTATTTTACTTAGATTTTTTGTTTTAATTAGCCAGTATTTGATATTTTCAAAAATAATTATTACTAAGAAGAAAATGGAATATTCTTAATTATATTTTAATTTTTTAAAATGTAATAACAATAATTTTGAATTCATTTATTTTAAGGACAACAAGTAAATCAAAATGGTGCGAAGGGAATGTATAATCTTTAATGAAGAACTTTCATAAATAGCCATTAGTTTAAAATTTAATAGGTCCAAATAGCGAACTTTTTCATAATTATAAAGAATAAGCTTCGGTCATTAATTGAATTGTCTTCCAGTGTATATTATCTTTCACTACTTTTCTTCCAAAAGGAAGGAAATCCCTTAAACTGAGTAATCATGATGCAATTGTCATTTCTAATCTAACAGAGGGATTTGAACACAAGAAAAACTTCATTCTCTTCTAACAGATCGAAGAGATATTCAAATTCAATATTTGCCACTTGTTTGTCCATAGAAGGTGAGTAATTGTGCAGTATAGTTTGCTTTTTTAGTTATAATTATGAATATTATTTTTGATTTCAACGAAATTGAATTTAGGAAAAATAACATTCTCTTTGAAGAGATCGAAGAGAATACTGTATTTCTATTTTAAATTTGAAATTTAATTTTATATTGATGTTATTCACAATTATAGTTGTTGTGTATATGTATTTAATTACAGGAGCCTATGAATATAAGTCGCTCTGCGTTGATTGTATAATTGAAGCTCATTGCTAATTGTATATTAAATAGTTAAAGTATATGTATACTAGATTGTTTGTATAACTGACCAACATTAGAAGTTTTAATCTGCAAAATTATACATATTAAAAGTGATGTGTATAATTTCGTTGTGCATATACGTATAAATTATCTTTTTTGTTGTAAATGAAATTGTGTATATATATCGCTTTGTGTTGATTTTATAATTGATGCTCTGTGTTGATTGTTTGTATAATTGAGTAATATTAGAGGTTGTGTATATGAGTTGCTCTATATTTAAATGTTGTGTATATTATTTTTGTATATGTATGTTAGACCCCGTAATTAACTAAATGGAGATTAATTGCTCATTCGGGAAAATTATTGTGATTGAGGTGTATTTTAAATTTTACTGAGAATTTTTTCGCTGGTAAAAATTTAGTTGAAGTTGGGAGTCCTTAATTGGATTAAAATAGAAAAGTTTGGGGGACCTAATTGGTCAATGGGCTAACTAGACGCCCTTATGTTACAATTTTGAAAAGTTGTAAGTCTATATAAACCCCCTTAGTTCAAGACTTTTGGTCTTTCTACACTTAGCCATTTAGAGACATTGAAGGAGAAGAAGAAGAAGAAGAAGAAGAAGAAGAAGAAAGGGAGAAGAAGGAAAGGAAGACTTGCATTCAATTGAGGTAATGTTTCTAATCCTAATTTAAGTTCTCTTGTGCCTTTAAGTTGTGGGGAGTTGAATTTTAAGAACTTGGGGGAAAATTGGGTTGGCTTGGGGTGAAGATTAAGTGTTAGTATGTCTATGTTGAGGTGCCTAAGGATGTCTACTATATGTGTATAACTATGATTGAACGAAAATTGAACCGAAGGAACTCAAATCGATAGCAAAAATTGAAGCAAGAATTTGCCCTGCACAGTAGCAACCCTCTCGGGCTGCTATAGTGGATTTCCCATAAATTGTGTTTTTTCGGTTTCTCGGGACATTATCGATTCTAGGGTGTTGTATTGAGGTTCCTAAGTAGCGTGGTGTCGTTGGTTTGGTGGAAAAACGCTTAGAAATTCGTAAT
>JAOTQJ010079942.1:0-12634 GCA_025642045.1 Solanum sejunctum
CTTTTACTTGCGCTTTAAGGGGCTCCAAATTGGTGGGCCTTTCGCTGCCCATTTTTCCACTTTCTCTTAGTTAGTTTGGGCCTAAATTATCAAAGAAATTGTGATGTCTTTGGGATCTTTTTATATCCTTCTTGGGCTAAAAATATAATCCATTTATGATATGATCAAACATGGGGTTAATTTACACCCTTAACATGAACTTTATTTATAATCAGACTTGGATAACGTCGGCCTCGTCTCTGCCTAGCTAGCAAATTTAAGCCAAGCAAGTAGGGGACTTACTTGCTAGCTTTCTAAGTCATACAAGCACCTTACTTCTCTCATTTCATTTAAGGCCGTGATCTCCTCGATTTGACTTAAAACTTGTATACACTCAACCCTCTTAAACGTTAGACATACAATCGCCCTCTAATTTGACATTCAAACACTTTTAAAAATAGGCACTAATTTGACCAAGCCATATCATGCTTCACGTGCGTAGGACTAGTA
This sequence comes from Solanum sejunctum, assembly GCA_025642045.1. NCBI lineage: Eukaryota > Viridiplantae > Streptophyta > Magnoliopsida > Solanales > Solanaceae > Solanum > Solanum sejunctum. The sequence goes on from JAOTQJ010079942.1 coordinate 490, forward strand.
CATGTAAAGTGTGGGGTGTTACATGTTTATGGTAACAATTTTATGGTGATTTTTGACATTCATGTTGAGATTTTTGCAAATGATGTTTAAATGCATTTGTTGCATTCATTGGGCTAAAATCTTCATAATTACTTGTCTTACGTATGTGTCACAATCCAAGTCTAGGGCCTAGATGTGACACAATAAATGGGAATCCAAAAAGACCTCGAAAGGACCTCGAAATAGCCTCATATCATTTCATATGTACATCCTTGGTCGCGGATGCAAAATAACAGTAATAAGAGACATAAATGAGGAAAAGGGACTAAGGTAATTCTTTGATAACCATAAAACATTCGAGAGTCAAGATCATAGTATAATTATGTCAATTGTTCCAGCAACACCCCCAGCATAGATTGGTCAAGGGCCAAGACACTTTTCGGGTTCACCCACATAGTACCAAATATTCAACATAAAGAGATAACAAAAGCAAGAGTAGAAAAGCTAGTGTCCCCAAACTAGAGGACTCACAAAAAGCTTATCTTCAAGATGCCAAAACTAGCCACGTGGAGGGTGATCGTGAGGTACTCCAGTTCTTACATGGTAACATCATGCAGGCATTGAGTATGCATTAGTATATTTGAATATACTAAGTATGTAGGATGCAATGCAACAAGAGATACGCAAAATACTCTAAATGACTAATCATAATCAAGGGATAGGAATAATAACAAGATAGCATGCATCATCAACGTTTTAAGTAAAATATGCTTGTAAAACATATAACTTGAGAATATAAATTATATGTGTAGAAAGAGACTATCATCATAGACCAAGCAAACTAGTACTTGGAATCCAAGGCATATCACCCCCTTGGAAGGTGATTGAGGTATCTTCCCCTCAATTGGTAGATGGACATAAGACCCCCATCAAAGTGGCCAAGGTATTTATCTCTCAACATGGTAGATGGGCATAGAATCCCCCATCAAAGTGGACAAGGTATATACCCCTCAACATGGTGGATGAGCATAGCACCCCCCATAAAAGTTGTTGAGGCATATCACCCCCTCAGCAAGATATGGTCAACTTGTAACACTATAGATAATTTTCATGATTTCAATATATACGTACAATCCTTTCATTATCATAGAGTCACTTCACTCATAAGCCATGCAATAGACCATTAATAACTTAAGAATCCTTGACAAGACATTTTATCAAAAACTTGGCGGGTGTGTAATGCTAGTTCAAAATCATGCAATTCAAGAGTCAAATCATGTGAGAAAACTCAATGTAAATCAACCCACCAATACTTGATAACACCCTCATGCATGGTATATTGAAATCCCTCATCAAATCTCATAATAGATCATTGATCCATAGCTCAAAACATGCTTAAATAGTCAACATTTTATCAAACCACAGCATAGTTTAAACTAAATTTCACAATAAGAGATACCCATAGATAATCCAAATTTAAAACACGCAATTTACATATAAAGGAAGGTTGGACACCATGGGTGAAAGAACCCAATGGTTAAAACCCACATACCTAAAATTTGGGATATTCTTGATGTAGGTTGAATGAAAACTTGAAGCTTGAATGAAGTTCTTGAGATCTAGAATTGAGTTTGGGTCACTTGAATTTAGATGAATATTTGTCTAAATATTAGAGAGGGTTTTGAGAGTGTCTTAAGTGATATAGAGTTGAAAAATATCTAAGTATAGGAGTTTTTACGCGTAGGAGGGCATGGGCCCAAGACTCCAAAGCCTTAGGTCGAAACAAAAAATTGAGGAAAAAAATAACATTGATTGGCATCCCTATCGCGTCGCAGCCATGGCGCGGATCAACACTGGATAAGGAAATTTGTAGAAAATGAAATTTTGCTACGAGTTCTCTAAAATCGGGGTTATACCCATATCCCACTCAATTTTTCTCTTGATCACGAATATGAAGTCAGATTTTTGATATCACACATGAATTTTAAGATATATGGAAATTGTGATTATGGGCATTTTCGAGGTACACTTTCGGGCATTTTTGGGGCGATTCAATATCTCCCCCCATGGAAACATTCGTCTTCAAATGTCAAAGAAGCGTCCATAAAAGAAGTAATCATGAATATCTCAGCCCAACATGAATGCAACAAATACACTTAAACATCATTTTCAAAAACCTTAATATGAATGTCAAAAATCACCATAAACTTGTCAACATGATGTCTAAAATCACCATAAACTTGTCAACATAGACATGAATGCTTGCAAATGACTTAAGGGCTGAAACTTAAGACTTGAAATCATATTGGGGATTTAAATTAGTACCTTAGACTTGCGTAGAGTAAAAGATAGGGATATCACTATTGCATTCTGTCTCGGCTTCCCATGTGACACTTTCAACTTGTTGGTTCCTCCAAAGGACCTTAATGGAAGATATATCCTTGATTCTCAACTTCTTCACTTGCCTATCCAAAATTTCTACCAGAAACTCTTCATAAGTCAAATCATCTTCTACCACACCCACAACATCCAAGGGTATGGTAACATTCGGGTCACCTACACACTTTCTCAACATAGATACATGGAAGACTAGATGGACCATATTGATATCAATGGGCAACTCCAACTCATAGACCACCTTAACAGTCCTTCTGAATACTTTATAAGGACCCACAAACATTGGATGCAATCTACCCTTCTTCCCAAATCGGACCACGCCCTTCTTGGGTAAGACCTTCAAATAGACCCAATCACCAACTTTAAATTTAAGATCCCTTCTCCTCACATTGGAATATGACTTTTGTCTACTTTGGGTTGTCCTCAACCTCTCCTTTATCAACCTCACCTTCTCCAAATCTTCCATAACTAAATCCAGACCCAACAAATCCATCTTTCCAACCTCAACCATCCTACCAAGGATCTACAACATCTACCATAGAGAGCCTCAAAAGGAGCCATACAAATGTTTAAATGATAACTATCATTGTAGGCAAACTCAATGAGTGAAAGATGTTCATCCCGACTACCCTTAAACTCTAAAACATAAGCTCTAAGCATATCCTCAAGAGTTGGATAGTTCTTTTGGCTTGGCCATCCATTTGAGGGTGAAAGGCCATACTAAGATTAACCTTGATACCAAGACCTCTTTGGAAAGACCTCCAAAAGTGAGAAGCGAATTGAACACCATGATCCGATATGATAGACAAGGGCACCCCATGCAATCCAACCAATACATGAATATACAACTTAGCATAATCGTTGGCACCATAAGTAGTCTTGACCAGTAGGAAATGAGCCAACTTTTTCATTCTATCATCCACACCCCAAATGGAATCATAATGCTTTCTAGTCTTAGGTAAACCACAAAATCCATGTTAATCCCTTAGCATTTCCTAGTTGGTATCTCTATATCTTGGGCTAGGCAACTGGACTTTGATGTTCGGCTTTTACTTGTTGGCAATGGTGACATCTGGATATGAACTTGGAAATATCTTTCTTCATACCATCCCACCAATACACCTCCCTCAAATCTCTATACATCTTTATAGAAATGAGGTGAATAGAATAAGATAAATTATGAGCCTCATCTAAAATCAACTTCATCAAGTCATCAACATTAAGCATACATAATCTACCTTGCACCATTTCCCCCTTGGGACAAAACCTCCACCTTAACATTTTTCACCAAGGCCTTCAATTCTAGCAAGGTGGGGTCAAGATCTTATTTTGCTTTTACCTCCTCAATTAATGAAGATTTAGAACCATCAGCAACCACTATACCACCATTATCAACCTCTTCCAATGTAACCCCTTATCTAGCCAATTAATGGACCTCTCTAGCTAATGCTTTGCCACCATTATCAACATGGACTAGGCTACTCATAGACTCTCTAATTAGAGCATTGGCTACAACGTTAGCTTTACCGGGGTGATAATGTACACTCATATCATAATCTATAAGAAGCTCTAACCACCTTCTTTATCTCAAGTTAAGATCTTTGTGAGTGAATACATATTGGAGACTCTAATGATCTGTAAACACATCAACATGAACCCCATACAAGTAATGACGCCAAATTTTCAAAGCAAATACAACATGGCCAATTAAGGATCATGGGTAGGATAATTCTTTTCATGCATCTTAAGTTGCCTAGAGACATAAGCTATCACCTTAACATTTTGCATCAAAACACAATCTAAACCAATTCTTGAGGCATCACAATACACAACAGACCCTTCCAACCCTTCCATTAGAGACAAGATAGGAGCGAAAACAAGCTTACCTTTCAAAGTTTTGAAACCCTTTTCAAACTCATTAGTCCACACAAATTTTACAATCTTTTGGGTCAACTTAGTCAAAGGAGAAGAAATAAAAGAGAACCTATTCACAAACCTCCAATAATAACCTGCTAAACCTAAGAAACTTCTAATATCCGATAAGGTTAAAAGTCTACACCAATTTCTAATTACCTCCGTCTTCTCAGGATTAACCTTAATGCCATCACTTGACACCACATGACCTAGGAAAGTAACTTCTTTCAACTAAAACTCATATTTTTCATATTTTGCATACAATCTCTCCTTTCTCAAGATTTGTAACACCACCCTCAAGTGATCCACATTCTCCTCCTAACTATGGGAATAAATCAAGAAATTATCAAAAAAAATCACCACAAATAATTCAAGGTAGGGTTTGAAGACCCTATTAATAAGATCTATGAAGATAGATAGTGCATTAGCCCACCCAAAGGACATAACAACAAACTCAAAGTGCCCATACCTAGTCTGGAAGGCCATCTTGGGAATATCACACTCCCTTACTTTCACTTGGTGAGAAACGGACCGAAGATCAATCTTAGCGAAGTGCCTAGGCCATTGAAGTTAGTTAAAAAGATCATTAATCCTTGGTAGAGGGTACTTATTCTTTTTATCATGACGCTATTAAGTTGACAGTAGTCGATGCATATTCTAAGAGTACCATCCTTCTTCTTCATAAATAACACCGGTGCACACCAATGTGATTGACTAGGCCTTATAGAATCCTTCTCCAACAAATCCCTCAATTGTTATTTCAACTCCTTAAACTCCACTAGCACCATACATTAAGGGAAAATAGAAATGGGTTGAGTATAGAAAAGGAGGTTTATGCCAAAATCTATTTCCCTTTTGGGAGTGACATCGGAAAGCTCACCGAGAAAGACATCAAAGAACTTATTAACCGCCGAATCTGACTTTATAGAAAGGACTTTGGACTTAACATCCCTAACCCTCACAAGATGATAGATACACCACTTAGAAATCAACCTTTGGGCTTTAGTGCAGTAAAGGAACCTACCCTTGACCACCACATCATAACTCTCCCACTCAAGGCCAAGTTTATTAGGGAATTGGAATTCGACCCTATGAATTCTACAATCAATAGAAGCATAATATGAATGCAACCAATCCATCTAACAATGACATCAAAATTCACCATATCTAATTCAACAAAATCACAAGGCAAGATTTTATGTAAAATGAAAAAGGGATAATTTCCATAGACCTTTCTAGCAACAACGCATGCTCCAATGGGAGTAGACACTTCATAAGGCTCAGACAACAATTTAGGGCTAACATGAAGCTTCTTAGTAATAAAAAAGGTGGCACTTTGGTTTACAAAAGCATACACATCAAAATTAAAAACAATTAGCATACTAGTGACGACATAGGGCACCTCATCCACTCCTTGGCTCCCTTGAAGAGCTTAAAATCAATTTTCCCTTGGGGAACCTCCTCTTCCTTTAGGACCAGCATTTGCACTTTGGCCTTGTGTACAACTATCTCTACCTATTTTTTGATTATGAGGATAATCCGTCACCTTATGACCCATTTCACCACAACCATAACAACCATTAGTATCCTTCAAACATGGACCGCTATGGCCTCTACCACATCTTTGGCAGATGGGGTTAGGCACCACACCACCACTACCTTGGACCCTTGGGTTGTCATTAGCAAATCTTCTGTTAGGAGTATTGGAAGACACTTGGCCTTGATGAAACTGGCTACCCTTGGGAATTTGGAATCTACCTTCAAAACGAGCCCTCTTAGCCATACCACTTCTTCTTTTTCTTAGCTTTTCTCTCTCCAATTTCTCAGCATATGTCATGAGGCGGGACAAATGCATATTACTTACCAAAATGGCAGTTTAACACTCTTCATTGACCATGTCGGACACTCCCACACAAACTTTTTCATCCTAAACCTCGGCTCGCCCACAAATTATGGAGCATGCTTGGAAAGTTGGTTGAACTTGAGGACATACTCCCTCACACTTATGGAACCTTGCTTAAGGTTCATAAATTCCATCATTTTGGCCTCCCTTAGATATGTAGGAAATAATCGATTGAGAAATACTGCCTTGAACTCTTCCAAAAGGATGACATTATCATTCCCCTTCTCCATCTTTCATTGGGTGAACCAACTTCCACCCCCTTAAGTTCGTAGGCCGTCAACTCCACTGTATCCTCCGATCTAACCCCATAATAGACAACAATTTATATACTTCATCAATCAATTCTTAAGAATCCTCATCCACTTTAGACCCATGTTACTCTGGTGGGTTCATTGTTGTAAAATCTCTCACCCGAGATGTCGGCGTAGAAGCATGAGGACCTTGGGACACTTGGTTGATTTGGTTGACCACAGATGAGTCAACGTGGTAATAGCATCCTGAAATTCTTCATGAGCCATTCCTCCATCTTAGGGAGCTTAAGGAGTGGGAGGATCCGGTTGTTCCTCTTGTATACGAGCTCTTCTTCCTATTGGGATTCATATAATCTAGAATAGAAAAGAATATTCGCCAAGGAAAAACCTTACTTTAACCTTTATAGCACAACATAGATCATATAGAAGGGAATATTTCCTAAAATGCCTCATATCTTCTTACTCATAGTTTACAACCATGAATAAGACTCTAATTGACGCGGTGTGTTGGATTCTTAGGACCATTAACAACATAGTGATCTAATACCAAGTTTATCATGACCCAAGCCTAGGGCATAGACATGACACGACGAATGGGAACCTAAAGAGGCCCCAAATAATCCTCTTAGCATAACATACATACATCCTTGGTCGCATAAGCAAAATGATAATAATAAGGGATACAAATAAGAATAAGGGACTAAGAAAAGTCTTTGATAACCATGAAACATTCAAGAGTCAAGATCATACCATAATTACATCAATTGTTCCAAAAACACCTCAAGCATAGATTGTGTGGGACTAAGACACATTTTTGGCACACCCTCATAGTACCTAATATTCAACATAAAGAGATAACAAAAGAAAGAGTAGCAAAGCTAGTGTCCCCGAATGTGAGGACTCTTAAAAAGATTATCTTTAAGATGCCAAAACTAGCCTTATAAAGGATGATCGGGAGGTTTTCCAGTTCCTACATAGTAATATTATGTAGGCATAGAGTATGAGTAAGTACGTCTAAATGTACTAAGTATATAGAACGTAATGCAACAAGAGATATGCAACATAGTCAAAATGTGTAATCATAATCAAGGGATAAGGATAACAACAACATGGCACGCATTATTAATACTTGAAGTAAAACATGCTTGTAAAACATATAACTTGAGAATATAGATTGCATGTGTAGAAAGACACCACCATCATGGACCAAGCAAACTAGTACTTAGAATCCAAGGCATATCACCCCATTGGAAGGTGCTTGAGGTATCTACCACTCAATTGCTAGATGGGCATAACACCCCATCAAAGTGGTCAAGGTATATACCCCTCAAAATGATAGATTGGCATTGTAACCCCCATCAAAATGGCCAAGGTATATACCGCTTCACATGGTAGATGGGCATAGCACCCCCAATAAAAGTGGTCAAGGTATATACTCCTCAAAATGGTAGATGGGCATAGCACCCCCCATCAAAGTGGCCAAGGTATATACCCCTTAATATGGTAGATGGGCATAGCACCCCCAATCAAAGTGGCCAAGGTATATACCCCTCAACATGGAAGATGGACATAGCACCCCACCCCCCATCAAAGTGGTTGAGGCATATCAGCCCCTCAACACGGTGTGGTCAACTAGCAACACGGTAAATACTTTTCATGAATTCAATATATACGTACAATAGCTTTATCATCATATTGTCACTTAACTCATACGCTATGCTATAGACCATTAATAACTCAAGAATCCTTAACAAGACATTTCAAACACTTGGTGGGTGTATAAAGCTAGTTCAAAATCATACATTTCAAGAGTGAAATCATTTGAGAAAACTCAATGTAAATGTCACAACCCAAGCCTAGGGCCTAGACATAACATAGTGAATAGGGAACCCTAAGGAATCCCAATCAAGCCTTTCAACTTATCATTACACATCATTGGTCGCTAAGCGTGTAAAAGACATAAAATAAGATTAAGGGGCAAAGGGGCTAAGAGATAGCTTGCAAAACGACATCAATAAGGTCCAAGGAGTCATAGCTCATAATATAGATACACAACTAGTACAACAAAAACCTTTAACTATATAGATAGAGCAGGGTCCAAGACAAAGTAATTGGGCTCATCCTCATAGTCAAAATATAACATAAGAAAGCATCTCAATACATAGATAATAGCAACATAGACTAAGGTCCCCAAAGTGGAGGACTCACCAACTAGCTTTAAGTAGGACTGTTCTAGCCATGTGGAGAGGAGGAGGATCAACTTGAGCATTGGTCCCTACATGGTGATATCATGTAGGCAAGAGTATGCATTAGTACGTTTAAATGTACTAAGTATGTGGGATGTAATACAACAATAGATGGACATTATACTCAAAATGCACACATTAGACAATAGGCATAGTATAGAAATATGACATATATGTTTAATGCGTAGGTAAAACATGCCTAGGTAACTCATGCTCATATCGGATATCACATGTGTAGAAGAGACCAAGCTAGCTATTCAAGGTATAAACCTTTTGGTGGTTGTGTGGTATAAATCCCCTCACATGGTTGATGATAATCACACCTTATCAATATGGTATCGAAGTATAAATACCTCGCATGGTTGATGGGTATAACACCCTAACATGGTTACCCAGGCTCTTGTCCCTCCAGATCAGGTATGATCTAATGTAACACTTTTTATAGGATTTATCATATGCTCTAGTGCAACACTTCATATAGGAATAATTGTATATATAAGCTCATTTTATTATCATAACATCATTCATATCATTTCTTATGCCTTGGACCTTTATTTCCTCAAGAAATCCTAATCGGACATTTTATCAAACATTTTGGTGGTGTGAAATGGGGGTAAAAGACAATGCAATTTAGAAATAAACTTATGCAAGAAAATTTGTAACAAAACCATTAGTCAACACCTTGCAACACACCCCATGGCATTCACATCAAAACCCCTTATCAAATCCAACATTATATCCAAGATTTAGAGATCAAAACATGCTAAAACAACCATACTTTCATGAACAAAAATCACTGTGTAATAAATTTCTCAATATACAAGACCCACATGTAAAATCAACTTTAAATCATGCAATATTAGTAAAATGGAGGCTTAACCACCATGGGTGGAAGGACCATGGTTCAACACTACATACTGTAGCTTTGGAGAAACACTTGGTGAAGATTGAAGATGGAGACTTGAAGCTTGACAAAAATCCTTAGTTCTGGAAGAGGGTTTTGGGACTTGAATTTTAGAGTGAAAATATAGCTAAGTGTTTTGGGGAGTAATGGGAAATATTTAGGATGATATTGTCACGACCCAACCCAGGGGCCGTGATTGGTGCCTATAGGGCACCTAGACATACACTATATCGAATTTCCATTCACGACAGCTAAGGAATTTCACAAAATTTCAACAGAGTTCCCTCTGTTTTTCTAACCAACCCCACCTGCAAACAACTAACCCAACAGTACCAGACATTTCCATATGAACATATATATATATATATACAAAGCTGGGCCAACAAGGTCACCGCGGTGGCAGAACCGCCCAACCAACATATCATATAAACAAGATCATTCCAACATAATTTTCCACACCCACATGTATCCACAGACATCTATGTACAGAAAACGGACCACAAGATGGGACAGGACCCCATCATACCCTCGAATATTTATATATAAATGCAAAATGCAAAAATGCGTGTACAAGTCTATACCGAACTATCTGCTCCTGATGCAAGGGAGCACTTCAATGGTGGGTGTAAGTCCTAAGAAGACGGTCCTCTAACCTGTTCATCTGTACCTGCGAGCATGAACGCAGCCCCCGAAAGGAGGGGGTCAGTACGAAATACGTACCAAGTATGTAAAGCAGAAAGCTCAAAATGTGAGTGAAAATAACAATCCAAATAAGAAATTATAGAAGTCAAACCTGTATGTCAACATAAAAATATTTATTCTTTTTCAAACATCAAATAATGCATATCGAACGGGAACGATGGAGACCTCCAAACGTGCGCTATACCACACCATAACACCAGAAGTTTCAAATCTCCGAAATGTCCAACACAAACCCTCAAACGATCTATGTGAACCAGGGCGACGGTGCCAAGCATCCACACATTATAAAGCATAAAGGTCATCATGCTCATTTATGGAGCCGAGGCGATGGTGCCACGCACTCCCGTGAGCTAGGGCAAACTCGGCGCAACACTCACACGTTATGATGCCATCCCATCCCAACTCCTTATGTCTCCGCTAAGCAAAGCTGTTCCATGGGCAAAATGGCCCACCGTATCCAGCCAACCTCAGAATATATATACATATCATCATAGATGCGCACGAAATATTCGGCCCGGGAACCTGTCAATGAGGCCAAACGGGCACGTACAGAGTCGTGAGAATCATATTCATAAAAACTAGTTTCAAACACTTAACAATATACAAAATTTTCTCTTTGAAATCAAGTAGAAATTCTTTTACGAAAGGTTGCCAAAACTGCTCAAAATCACATTTAGAGGGAATTTTGAAACAAACTGACTTATAGCTAATTCCAGTCAAACGAACACTATTTATGGGTTCAAAACTCAATAGTCTAAGATGGAAAAAAATTTATCGTAAAATTGGGCCAAACATAAACGTATATTATTTTCAAACTCAATTTGTACAGGAAAGGAACTTTTCAAACGTATAACGTCGAATAAGATTACAATTTCATGCCAAGGGTAGGAAATCTTTACATACCTCAATCTCTCTTACCAACTAAGTCCAATGTAAAATCAATCCAAACTTAGACTCCTGGACATTCAACGTCTACACAATTACAATAACGCCAACAATTAATTTTCGTGTCGAACCTTAATCCCTAACTTTCTCATTTTAAATTTATAAAAATTTCAGCAGCATTTCCCCTTAAAATACACTGCCCCGAGAACTCAACTCGGCTCAAATAATCAATCAACAGCAACAACAATAGCCCATAACATCAATAAACCTTTCCAAATACCATTACGACATCAAAAAGTCATAAAATGCTATTGCGACGAAATTAACAATGAATGAAAATCATATTTATCATATTCAAACCTTCCAATATTCTCAAAAAACCACATTACATCACCGCAACGCCGAACAAAAACCCCTAACGCTAAAACGCAACATAATACCATCGACGAGCCTCCAATTTAAGCCAACGTTCACATAATTATTTGAATCATTTTCTAATACTTCCTTTACCCCATAAAGACTATTTCCATGCCAAATAAACACAAATACATGACAATAATTCAATATACAACCATATACAAATTTCATTCCCAATTCGATCACAAGTTCGAAATTCGTACTTTCATTAACAACCAATCCGATATTCGCGTTTTACATTTATTTTAACACCTTTCTAACACCTTATTAACCTTTAATTAACATAAACATAAATAAAGATTAACATACCTTCCAAGCCTTTATTACACCCAAAACTTTCGTAACAGGCAAAGTACGCGTTTTCTCGACCAACCAATGCCCCCACGCTACTTAGGGGCTTCAATATACTGAGTTTGAAGCATCAAATCATCGAAAACATGAAAAAATTGAATTCTTTTTGAAGGTTACTATAGCAACCGAGAGGGTATTTCTTGAACAAAATGTTGCTAAATTTTTCTAAGTGTCAAGTAATGATCTTGTACAAGAG
>JAOTQJ010079953.1:0-12634 GCA_025642045.1 Solanum sejunctum
ATACATTCCCCCCCCCCCCCCCCCCCACTCCCTCCTAAATTTGAAGAGATCCTTACTGTGAGAAGGAATGGATATGCATTTCCGCCTTAAGGATGACAATTTGAAGATCTCCTTATGATGAAAAGGAAAGGATAAACATTCCCACCCTAAGAAAGATGATTTGAAGACATCCTTATGGTGACGAGGAATGAATATGCACTCCCACTCTAAGAATGATATTTTGAAGATTTCAACTTGTAAACTTTAAGGATTTTCTTGAAGTTCGCACACTTAGTGGCTTTGAAGAACCATGGTGGATTTAAACTTCAATTTTAATACATAAAGGATTTGAAAGCTTCAGCTAACCTAAATATTTGAATAATTTGCATATTTGAAAGATTTAAAGACATTAACATGCATACTTAGAAGATTTGAAGACTTCAATTTACAGATTTAAAGAATTTGAAGACGTCAATTTGTAAACTTGATAGACTTGAAGACTTCAACTTGAAGATTTACTTCAACTTTCATACTTGAAGAATTTGAGGACTCCAGCTTGCGTACTTGAAGAACCTAAATACTTTGCCTTCTGCACTTAAAAGATCTGAAGACTTCAATTTGCATGCTTGGAGGATTTGAAGGCTTCAACTCGTGTACTTGGAGATTTGAAAACCTCAACTAGTGTACTTAGAGGTTTGAATACTTTAACTCGTGTACTAGAGGGTTTGACGACTTTCACTTGCATACTTCAAGGATTCGAAGGCTTTAACTCACGTTTGTAAAGGATTTGAAGTCTTTGTCCCACGTACTTGGAGGATTTGAAGGCTTCGATTTCATATTTTGAGAGATATGAAGGCTTCAGGCTGCAAACTTGGAGAATTTACAAACTCCAACTTGCATACTTCGAGTATTTGAAGACTTCAAGTACACTATTGAGGAAGCTCATATATCATAGCGTTTGCCCCGATTGTGTCACCACTATTTAGTATAAGTCCAAAGTTTGATGAAGGTACTTGTAGCTTTAACTTTTATGTATGAGATTAAGTGGGGACATGTGTTTTTTTTGAACTTATGTAACTAAACATAGAATATAATTCTAAGCGCCTATGTAGCTCAGTGAAGAGGATCAAGCCATAACGTAGTTCTAAAAGAGTGAGTGTTTTTTACTTTTTTGTTTTGTTTTTTTTTAAAGTATACTATACACAGTTTATACTCTTGTAGGCTAGGAGTAACATGTAGTTTATGCTAGTACATCATGGAACATCATCTCATTTTAAGGGTACTACCTCTTGAGGAGTTTTGCATTTATGGGGCCAATCCTTATGCCATCCGCATTGACACATTTGTAAGTGCCATTTGAATATGCTTCTTGTACTACATATGGTCCATCCCATTTCAAGGTGAATTTGCCCCTAGACTTATGTGAAGTGATAATGGGTCTCCTTACTGCGAGGACTTGGTCTCTGACTTGCAAATACCTTAGACAAACCTTTTTGTTGAAAGCACGAGATAAACGATCTTGATAGCATTCAAGATCTTGTTGAGCTTTGAGCCTATTTTTATCTAGCACTTCTAACACGGAGAGACATAGTCAAGCATTCCCTTCTTCGATAAGTCCCTTTTAAATATAAAGTCTCAAAAAAGGTATTTGTCGCTCAAGTGGCAGGACTACTTCTACTGCAAAAGCAAGTGAATATAGGGTTGCTTGAGTCGGCGTGCAAGATATTGTCCTATATGCCCACAAGGCTTTGGATTTGGAGACTACTTTCTTTAGGAGATTGCATAGAGTCTTATTGAATGCTTCAACAAGACCATTGGCGGCATCATGGTACATAGAGGAATTGTGCTGCTTGAAAATATCACAAATCGTATTCATCAATTTGTTGTCAAATGGCTTTCCATTGTTGGTTATTATGTATCGAGGGATGCCGAATCAGTATTATTTAATCGAATAAAGTTGCAAACATTTTTTTCTTTACTTATTTGAGAGCAACAAATTTGGCCGATTTTGAGAAGTAATCCCTTATAGCCAAGATATATAGGTGCCCACCAGAAGATTTTGGCAGTGGTCCAACAACATCCAATCCCCAAGCATCAAACGACCAATATGCAATAGTCAGGTGTAAAACTTCAAGCGGTTGATGTATGAAATTTACATAGAATTGACAAGCTTTATATCTTAGAGCATAATCCAAGCAATCCTTTACCATGTTTGGCAAATAATATCCCATTCTCTTTATGTGAAAGTGGAGCTTTGGTCTAGATTGATGCAATCCACATACTCCTAAATGTGCTTCCTGCATAGCTTGATTTGCTTCTTCCTCTCCCAGTCATCGAAGGAGTACCCTCTCAAATGATCATCTATATAGTGTGTCCTTATAATAAAGGAAACGATATGCACTATGATTAATATCTGTCCTTCTTCTAGCATCTTTTGGGAGTATCCCAGAACATAATAGTCTACGATAGCTTGTCCCAGTCCTCTTTGTTGGCTTCAGAAACTGCGACAACATGTTCAAGATTACTCTCCATATGTTGAACTTAATCTAATAGTGGTAGTACCCATTTTTGGTAGATAGTAACTTGCATCTTATTAGGGAGAGCTAGATTTTAGGCTAGAGCAGCTAAGGCATCAGCTATTTTATTCTCCTTTCTCGGCACATGTTGAAGGGTTACATCTCTGAGCCATCTTATTAATTTTTTAGCATAACAGTGATATAGGCATAGTTCAGGCTTCTTGACCTTATAAGTTCCCAAAAGTTGTTTAATCACTAACTAAGAGTCACAAAAGAATTGCAGTTGTAATTGTTTCATGTCGACAACCATTTTGAGACCAAGTATCAATGCTTTATATTCTACGATAGTATTGGAGAAACGTTGTTTTGATGTGTAGGTGAATGGTAGGACCTCTCCTTATGAAGTGACAAACACCACTCCAGCACCAACTTTGCCATGATATATAGCCCCATCAAAGTACATCTTCCAGGAGGTTGTATTTTAATGGCCATCGCATCTTCATGAGGGAGCTCACCAGTTAGTTCCAAATCATCTAGTATCAGATAGTCTGCTAAGAAGTTCATTAATGCTTGTCCTTTTACAGCTTTTTAAGGGACATACATGATCTTAAGTTGTTGAAATTGGAGATACCAGCTTGCTAGTCAGTCGTTGAGGACTAGTTTTGACATGACAAATTTGATAGGATTTGCTTTAGAATTGAGACAAACAACATGAGCTTTCAAATAGCACTTCATCTTTTGAATTGAGAAGACTAGAGCCAAACATAACTTTACGATTGGCAAATAATTTATCTCATTTAGCGTCATCATTCTTCTCAAGTAGTAGAGGGAGTTTTCTTTGCCTTAATTATTCTCTTGAGCTAATAGGGCTCCAGTAGACTTTTCTTGTGTTGCAATGTAGAGTATCAATGGCTTTTCAGGTATAGGGTCTGCTAGATCTGGAGGGTTTTCCAAATATGCTTTGACACTTTCAAAAGCTTCGCTACATGTTTGGTCCCACTTAAAAGGAACACCCATCTTCATCAGATAACTGAATGGTTGACATCTTCAACCTAGATTTGAGATGAACCTCTTCAAGCAAGCTAACTTTTCTTGAAGTCTTTTTAACTCATGAATATCTCGAGGCTCATGAATTTTTAGAATGGCATCGACTTTAGCTTAATCAATCTCGATCACTCGATGTTGCATAATAAAGCAAAGAAACTTGCAAGAAGTAACAACAAAGGCACATTTCGATGGGTTCATTCTTAACTGATATCTTTGGAGCAATTCAAGCACCATTATTAAGTCTTTCAAATAGTCGCCCCTCTTTCTCGACTTTACCACCAAATCATCAACATAATGTTCAATATTTTTGTAGAGTAAGTCATCAAATATATTCTACATAGCCCTTTGATATGTTGCACTAGAGTTGTTTAGGTTAAAAGGCATCACTTTTTAGCAATAGATACTTTTAGGGTGCGAAATATAGTGAGTTCTTCATCCTTTGGGGACATCCAAATTTGGTTATAGCCAAAAGAACCATCCATGAATGGCATTGCCTCACAACTAGTTGTAGCATCAATCATTAGCTTTGGAAAGGGTAGCGGGAATTCATCTTTAGGACATGCATTGTTGAGATCTAAAGTTAACACAAACTCGAATTTGGCCATTCTTCTTCCCCATAGGAATAATGCTTGAAATCCATGTGGGGTATTTAACTTCATGAATAAAGCCTGCCTCAATGAGTTTATTGACTTCATTCTAGATCAATGGAACCAACTCTGGCCTAAACACCTTTGGGCCTACTTCACAAGACGAGCACCATTCTTGACTACCAATTGGTGAACCACTATTTTAGGGTTTAAGCCAAGCATTTCCTTGTACCTCCAAGAAAAGAGATCCTTATACTCTTTGAGTAGATTTGTATAAGCACTTTCTTCATCAGCTTCTAGAAAGGCGCTCAAGTAAGTTGGTCTTGGGTCTTTATCAATGCCATGGTTAATTTCTTTTAAAGGATCTATTGTGGCTTTCACTTCTTCTTCCAGTTCTGGTGGAGCATCTCTAGCATCTTCTTGTTTTATAGATCATTCTCAATAACATATATATGGTAGTACTAGGCAATACATTATAATTCTCCATCAACCTTTACTTGAGATAAGGTATCGAGCTCCCTCAAAGCTACAATATAATATACGGAGCCTACACTTTCTTCATCTTCCTCACATTCCTTGGTGTAAACTATAGTGTGAGTCTTTGCCTTTACCACTTCTCCACATGAAACCACGTGTTCCACTTTTTGCTTCATCCTAGAGGGAATTGTGCTTTGAATATCCTTTTGGATAAGTGGAGCAAGTGTTATCACCCTTAAGTAACTTCTTTTATACTTCTTATTTTCTTTCTTTAATTGTCCCAACCTCTCGAACACAGATTTTCTTGTAGTGGGTTTGCCAAATAGATCAAAGATAGAAGGCCTTTTGTTAGAAGAAGAAGACTCATCTTTGATAGTGATGTAATTATTACTTGCTCTTCTTATGGAAATACGGACTGGAGGTGGTTGGCTATAGCCCAAACCTTCACGCGCTTTCTTGGTGACATCATCTGATGGGAGTTTTCCTAACTTAGATTGCTCATTAATGTTATATCCAGCCTTTGTAAGTAACTTGTAAGCATTTGGATCATAGCCCTTTCCACATTTTATATAGAGTGGCATATCATGAGGTAGATTTTGAACCACAAAATCTCCTAGCATCTTTGAAGACAAGTTGATTGCATTAATGCATTTGATAGGAAGAGTTAGCTCTCCTAGTATATTTCCCTGAACATCGGATTATTGACCTATCTCTTTCTTTACCTTTGGAACATAGCAGGGTACAAATGTTGGATTCTTTTTCGAGGATATGATCTTCCATTTACTTGGATAGGACTCTAACTCCCCAATACTGGCCTTGACCTTTCAAACCACCACATCAGTTCTTTTACTAGCAAGCACATTGGACTTGGCCAATTTGAAATCGTTGAGATTTTCTTCCTTCACAATATAATTCTCTAGATAGAATTTTGCAATAGCAAATTGTGACTCGGCTTCAGCGAAAGGATTATCATCAGCAACTATTTTCCTTTCAATTCCATCCTGGAGATATTTCAAACATTGGTAGTAAGAAGATGATATAATTTTGTAATCATGTACCCAAGGCCTACCAAGCAATATATTATATGAAGTCTTTGCATCGATCACATGCATCTATGCACTAGATCACAAATCACCAATATGGTTCTAACTTAATGGAGCCTATAGACCCCTACACCCTTGATTGAATCCTTTTATTAACAGATAACTTTCACAAAGTTCCTTAGTCATGATGCCCATTTCTTTCAATGTATGGATAGGCAGAATGTTAACCCCAGATCCTTCATCAATCAAGATTCTATTTATCCTCTTCTCTAACATATGACCAACCATGTACAAAGGATGATTATGTAGCTTTTCACCAAATAGGAGATCATCCCCTGTAAATGTAATTTTTGTATCATATTCATATGTTTCTTGAGAAAAGGGTTCTACAGGTTTCTCAGAAGATAAGGGAGATGCTTTTGATGAGGTTTCGCCCATTGCTTCTTCTTTATCTATGGGAGACATCTTTGATGAACTTTCACCTACTTTCTCTCCTTTGTCAATGTTAAAACATGATGGCTTAGTATTGTCTTGGAGAGTTTTAGTATGAAACTAACTCAACAAGAACTCTCTAAAAGTCATAGGATGTCATACCTTCTAGTATTGATGCACTTCCACCTTTTCTTTCTTTGGACATATGACTAGCTTTTGCTTCCTTGGTCTCCTCACCATCCTTCCTCTGGTTGATTTCTTAGATGATTCTATTCATGAACTTGTCTTGTTGTGTCTCCGTCTAGTCACGATAAATCAACTTTCATCATCATCTCGATCAGTTTGGATTTTATTGGGCTTTAAGGACTTTTTATTTTTATAGGTATATATTTTGATTAGGTCAAGCGATTCAAAAGTGATAGATATTTGGTTAGAACTAGTTTTTTCGTTAGCAAGGACAATCTTCTCTTCCCTACCAAATGCATGACTTTGTCCTTGAAGACAAAATAATTTTCAAGAGGATGACCCAAAAGTCTATAATATTTGTAATAGTTTGGATCATCAGTCTTTTCTACTTCATCGGGTCATTTTAACTCTGATAACTCGATCAGCTTCAGTTCAACCAACTCATCAAATATTTGAGAAACATCAGAATCCAAGAAGGGGAATTCTTTTTCTTGTATCTCCTTTAAATCCAACTTCCAATTTAGACGCCCCTGAAAGGTTATCTTCACTCTGCTTCCTACTATCCTTTGTAGTAAATTTCACGGGTGATTTATTGACATTCATGGATTCATTGTTATCATTCTTGAGCATAAATTTGCTCTATTTCTTCGGTTCCTACTTGTATTTTCCTTTGTGAGGATTATGGACTGGCATCATATCTTTCCTTATAGAAGACTTGCTTTACTCCATGTGTAGCTAGATCCTTAAAGGACTTTGTCTTGATTGTTTGTAGGATGTAGAGAAGCCCCTAGTACATTCCTTGAATACGTATTTGTATTGCAGAAGCTTCACTAAGTCTATCTTTGCAGTTGAGCCTTGTATTCCTCCATTGATTAATGAAGTCAATGATTGGTTCATCTTTTCTTTAGCGAGTATTTGTGAGTTCTACTATACTCTCTGCGCATGGTGCTATAAAAGCGATTAAGAAACACATGCTCTAGTTGCTCCCAACTATCAATGGAATAAGGTTCAAGATTAGTGTACTAGTAAAAGGCATTCTCCTTTAAAGAGCGAATGAACTGATTAACGAGATAGTCTCCATAGGTATCAGTATTATTATATGTCTCCACAAAGTGTGCAACATATTGCTTTTGATTTCCTTTGCCTTCAAACCATTGAAATTTGGGAGGTTGATAACCAGCAAGCATTCTAAGGCTATCAATCCTCATAGTGTAAGGCTTGGCATACTTATGGGAAGACTTGGCGGAGACTTCAGACTTTTCTTTAATGGTCCCTTCAATAAGCTCCTTTAATTGATCAAGTGGGATCATTCCTTCAGCAAAAACTGGTAGCTCCTTAAGAGTCGGCGCTTGCTTGACAGGATTTTTAATCTCTTGAATCTCAATACCCTTCCCAGGTGCACGGCTAGATTCTCCATCTAATAAGCCATCTACTTTATCTATCAACTTATCGATGTGAGACTCTTGTTGTTACAAATGCCTGGTCAGTCCTTCAATCATTTTTGCCAGAAATGCAAGTTGTTCTTCCATGGATGAAGCATTAGTTTTCATCGGTTGCATGACTTTTGGAGGAATAAAATAGTAGCATGGATTATCATGGAAGTTGATCTTCAGAGGTCACATTATAAAACGTGTGTGGAGAAGGTTCATTGGATGAGTCCTTGCATTCCTTTGCATTAGAATTCTTTGAACCAGAGACCTCAAGTAGAGCTAAAGTCTGTTTGATCTTCTTAGCAACACTACTTTCTCCGTCTGAAGCATTTGTAGATGACCTTGCTCTCCTTGGAGTTGAAGATCTAAAATTAGGAGTTGGTGCGGATGACACTCGCATTGTTTATTATCCTAGCATAGTGACTTTGCTCCTTGTAACAACTCCAACACTTACAAAAGTAATACCCAGTATTCCCTCTACTTTAGTGGAGAACTTGGAATCAACAACCTTAATGGAAGTTGATTGGGGGTTTATCTTCTTGGTTGTATATTGTTTGATTCTTGAAAAAGTGAGATGAGAGGTAGAGATTGTCCTACTAGGCGTTCCAAAAGTTTTATGACAATAAAATTCACGTCGAGAAAATAATGATCAAGAAATGAAAAATATTGCAACAATCATATTATTTTATTTCAAGGAGTGAGTTCTACAATCTCTATGAATCCTCTGATTTGCCTTTATAAATATAGATTCAAGGGCTCTTTAGCTTGATCTTGAATTTGGAAAAACTTGATGGATTTGATCTTGACTTGTATTTGAATTCAAGGGATTTTGGTCTTGATCTTGAATTTGGTAGTCTTGATCTTGATGTATAGATTTGATGATCTTAAACTTAAATTTGATTTGGATTTATTTTTGAACTTGAACTTGACTTATACTTGAATCCAAGGGCTTTTGGGATTGTTCTTGAATTGGTGGTCTTGATCTTGATACGTTCTTGAACTTGAATGCTTGAATTCTTGATTTCTTGAATTCTTGTTGCTTGTAGAGTAATTTGTGACATTTAATCCACGAGCTCTCTCTTGCTTCTTATTAGATTCTTGATGTGTATTCTGAATTATGAGTATCCATGTATATAGTTGTAGAATAGAGGAGTCATGATGGAATTAGGCTTTCTTCCGGTCAATCAGATTTAAGGTGACTTGAAGCTAGAAAAGTGATTAGAATAGGTCTCTTTTCAAGTGACAAGGCATTATTTGATTAGTTCAAACATATCACTTGTACATGTGGCACATTATTTGATTAGTTCAAACATATCATCTTTGACGCATGGCGCAATCCTATTGTCTTCTTTTTTTGACTTGGCATGCCACATCATCCGACATGTGGTGTCAAGTGGGCCTCTAGGATGAGAAGATACTGAGCCTAACAAAGTTAGGTCACCTTTTGTAGCCCAAACAAATGAATTTGTATTTTAATCAAATCCACATCTTATTGGACTTAATTGATTAATCCAATTATATTAATCCATAATATTTATTTGGACTAATATATATTTTGTGTTTAATATAATTTGAATCATCTTATAAAATTTACATTCTAATAAATTTTATATGATTACAGTCGCGCCTAGGGTGCAGATAAGTGTATTTTTGCAAATTTTCTCAAAACACATTCTTTTCAATTTACGTCAAAATTTTAAAAAAAAAATAAGTGTAAGTGCACGTCCCTGGCCTGTCCCACCTGAGGCGCGCATCAACACTATTTTTGTTTTAATTATGAAAAATTATCTTTTGACTCGGTAGCTTTAAAATTCAACTGAGATCATTTTTCACTTAATTTTTGTGTTGATGACAAATTCGATCTCAAATTTTCCATTTTAGCTTGGGAATATGTGTTATATGCACGTTTCCATTCTACGGGTATTTCAAAAATTTCACAGGGTTTTACATTTTTTCTTTAAACTAGATAAGTAATGTTTGACAGTTATCTTAAATATATTGGACAAATAGAAATAAAGAGACAGAGTAATAAATAGTCATATTTTGAGAAGAAATAGTTAAATTTAGTGTTTCAAAATATCATCAACAAAGTTAATTTAGTAAAATTATAGTTTTAACTAAAATTTACTTCAAAGATATGTTTGATTAACAAGGATCATGTAATATATAAAATAGGAAGGAGTAAATCTTGTTTAGTTAAACTAAATGCATGTATAAATAAGTTTTTATATTTCTCGACATTATTTCAAATATTATTAAAAAATATCGTGTAAAATAAGCAACATACAACGTCATAGCTACTGTTACTACTTAAAAGAAGAAAACAAAATATAACAAAAATATTTAATCAAACATAACAAACAAAAGTAGATAAATGAGATAATTAGTTTCTTCAAAACAAGTTAAATATTACAACATATTATAATGTCTTAAAATTTAAATGAACTTCACATCCAAAACATAGAACTTATTCAATTAATAGAGCTATCAAAATGGATTGGCTCAACCCATCCGATCTAGCCCATCTAGGATAGCCCATACAGGCTTTCGAGTTTGATAAGTTAGGTCGGGCTGACCCATTTATTTTGTGGGCTGAAAAATGGCTAGTCCAGCCCATCACTACGTTGACTATGGGCCTTGTCGCGTCAGTTCATATTTTTATAAGTGTATTATTTTTATATATTTGTAATTAAATTATAATATTAAAATAAATAGCAAAAGAATAACATTACATGATATTAATGTTACCATTACATATTATAAAAATATAAGTTGTATCTAAATTTTAATATTTAAAATTCTTAAATGAACTTTGAGTTTTTGAACTCTTCTTATTTTTAATACTCTATTTTATTTTTATTTTTAATTACTTTTTGGACCGGCCCAACACGTGTGCAAAAACCTCACAAATCAGTAAATTTATTTGGGCTGAACAAAAAACCCATTTTTTAATAGGGCTCCAAAAATCATAGCTCAACCTTACTAAATTACGGATTAGGCCAAAATGGCCCAACGGGCTTAGCCCATATTGACGGCTCTATCTACTAAGGAGACAATCTTGGAGAAAAGTTGTTCAACTCCAGCATCGGTAAAACTCGTTAATTCAATGTGTGAAATAACATTTGTTACATAAGCCAATGCGTACCCCCGAGATAAATAATAAAAATTCAAATATATAATTTGTGGTTATTAATTTAATAAATTTTAAAAACATAAAAATTATCTTAGTCTCAGTAACATCATTTTCCTACATTTCCCCTATATTTTAAAAATAAAATGTAAGTAAAAGATACTCATGTTCTTGATTAAAAAAAATACATTGAAAAGATTAAAAAGTTTTTCATACTAGAATAGGTTTCAATTACAATTACTCGAGATTTCTTGTTATGATTGTTAATAAAATCAATCCACTGTCAGGAATAAAAAAGAGTATTACTCATAATTCTTTAACAATAACAATTTAAATGACTAATAAGACTATAGAAAATTAATTCATAAATGTTACTCACTCTATTACTGATGACATTGTAGTTTTTGCAATTCGTCCCTGAGAAATGAAGAATGACAAAATAAGCAGGAAGGGCACAAAATCTGCTTGGCAAAACTTCAGAGGACCTCACACAAATATTGTTTGCCACCTAATATGTGTGTCTCTCATAAAATAAATTTTTTCGTGATAGACATGCAGAAGACAGAAAGCAGAAATGGAAAAGTTTTTCCACTTTCAAGAAATATAAAAAAGAAGCATCAACAAAAGTGGATAATATTTTTCCTCTTTCAAGAAACATCAAATTTTTTGTAATCAGAAAAAAAGTACAATTGATTTTTTAAACATGTAAGTAATTTTCTTACCTTTGTTTTGTTTCATTGATGTCTTAAAAATAGTGTTTGTATTAGAATCACTCAAAATGACAGTATATATTTTTGCAGACTACTTCAAATTTATTTTTCCTTTTGATACTCTGATCAACATTTAAAATCACAAACATAGATGAAATTTGATCTTTTTTAATCAGAAAATGGTGATACTTCAATATTTTCTATTTTGATATACATTACTCTGCACGCTGAAGGCAGAAAACAGAAATAGTGCAGAAGATAGAAGGTAGAAGGCTAAAAGTAGTGATTTTGATATACGCATAGAAAGCAGAAAGGGAAAAGTTTTTCTAACTTGTTCAAATTTATCAGTGATGTTGATATACACACAGAAGGCAGAAACCAAAAAAGGAAAAGTATTTCCTCTTTCAAAAAAATATAAAAAAGAAACATAAAGAAAAGTGGAGAACATTTTTCCTCTTTCAAGAAACATCAAATTATTTGTAAGTAAAAAAACAAGTAAAATTGATTTTTCTAAACATGTATGTAACTTTGTTTACCTTTGTTTGTTTCATTAATGTCTAAAAAATAGTGATTGTATTAGAAACACCCAAAATGGCAATAAATTTTCTTGCAAATTTTACTTTGTATAGTCTGATTTGCATTTACAATCTCAAATATGGATGAATTTTAAATTTTTTTCAATAAGAAAATGATGCTACTTAAATATTTTCTATTTTGATATGCACATTTTTTTGATTTGCAGTGACTTTGCCACAAGTAAACTTACAAATGAAAATAAAATTTTTCGGTAGACTTATTTCAATATTTTCCCGCTAATTTTAGAAAATTTTATTTTATTCATTCGTTCATTTATCTCTTGATTTAAATTAGCTTCTTGCTCTTTTAGTTTTCTTCACCTTCTAAAACCTACATCTTCTTCTTCATTCTCTCATCCAACAAATTCTAAGGTTCAAAATATCTTCAGGTTCTGACAATTTTTCTTTCATAAGTCACCAAGAGGAGTTACTCATCTCATACTTTATCTGTCACACCCCACCCCGGGGGTCGTGACCAGTGCCCGATAGGGGCACGCAAACACTTACCAAGCCAAATTCCTT
>JAOTQJ010079964.1:0-12634 GCA_025642045.1 Solanum sejunctum
ATGCTTCCACCCCTCAGGCTACCACCCATCAAAAACTATATACTTTATCTTTCATTTACCTTTGAGATAATTCTTTTTGTGGACATAATATTGGAGCTATAAGGCTATATATGCAGCATGTGACATGTAAATAATCATACAAAATAACATGGCAATAAAGAGAGTATGTTACATAAACAATGAAATGCGTATGAAATGAAACAACTCATGAACTTTATTTAGCAACAAGAACTCATGTACTTGGTATCCACGTATGTATGTAGATTTGAAGGTAAATATATATATATATATATATATATGGAAGCTTATGAACATGTGAAAGAGTGGAGGCATGGCTATTTGTCGTGTTGGGGTAGATAAATATCTTTACTTACTGAAGGATCTATGTTTCCTGCCAAGTGATACGAAATCAAGTAGCCTTACATACCTCGTCGTATGACCCTGCTACTACCTCGAAGTGGTTGATTTTCTCTAAAATATTTATCTACATTATATTAGGCAATAAGACTAGCATTAGCAGCAAGGAAACACTTCTTGATAGCCCAATATCATAAAAATGATCACCCGGATAGCAAGCTTTCAATTAGTGACACAAAACGCATTGCTTCAATCTTTTCACTTATAAACGTATTTTCTAACAACCATTCTTAAGTACATGTCATGTACATCTTATTTTCAGGCCTTTGACAGTCCTACAATAGCCCACAAAACACAACACGTAACAATTCTTCAAAATATACAAACAAGCGACATAACGTTATATCCTTTTACCACACTTCGACGTTAATAATTTTGAAATTGTTTTAACTTTAACTAAATTGTTTCCAATATTTTTACCACATAAAACTAGTCTTAATATTGTCCAAAAATAGTCCCAAAATAGGATAAGGTCATGGAATAATATATTACAATTCTACACAACCTGCAAATGGACAGCATAACGTTACCCCCCCCCCCCTGCTACATTTCGACGTCAACAATTTTAAACCTTTTTCAACTTTAACCAAACTGTTAAAACAACATTTACACATACAAATAGTGAGAATACAGTCTTATAACATCACCCAAGAAATCATGAAGGACGTCAGCCAGTAGCTTTCCATCCAACAACCCACAACTTTCAACCAACATCACACTTAAGATAGCACAATAAAACTCTTTTGTTAAATGAAACCAAAATCATGGAAGCAACCTTTGAGCAATATATATAACTCAATCCATGTTAATAGAACCAAATTATCATCATAATACATCCCACAAACCAGGTAAAAATCACTAAACCCAGAGGCAAGAGTGCAGTAATTTTCTGGACACATGTTGTCCAGAATTTCCAGCATAACATATTATCATATACTTCTTGATTTTTATGAAGAAACCTTAGTAAAAACATAATTATAATCACTTACCTTTGACATTAAAGTCCAGTAACTCCTTAATAACCCTAAAAGAGTCATTTGGCTACTGCTTTGCTAGGTTGAGAAAAGTTTAGAGAGAGGATTGAGAAAGCTGAAAATTTCTAAGTGTAAGAGTGGCTGAAAGTTTTGCTGCTTATAACCCCTTTTTAAAGGCCTTGTTTGGACAAACTTATTTGGACCTTTTGAACAAATAATATCTCATATCATGAGACTAAATAATCAGCAGCTGGTTCCCCCAAAATTTGGCTTAAATGGGCATCAAATCTAATGGAAACTTTGGCTACCAATTTCCAGATTTTCTCTTAATCTGTTTTTGGTCCAAATAACCAAGTGGTTTGGGATATACTTGGGATTTTCTTTACATTTTTCTTGGACTAAAAATAAGGTCCACTTATGACGCTAAAACATGGGCTAAAATCACACCTTTAAAATGGATTTTATTCATAATTAGACTTGGACAAATTTGATGTCGAACCTCATCTCCGTTTAGCTAGCAAATTTAAGCTAAGCAAGTAGGTGACTCACCTACTAGATTATTAAGTCATACAAGACCATAAATTATTTTACTTTGTTTAGGGCTTTAGTATACTCAATTTAACATAAAACATGAATACACTCAACTCTCTTAAGCGTTAGACACACATATTGCCCATTAACACGAGATTTAAGCATTTTTGAAAAATTAGCACTCATTTGACCAAACCATATCATGATTTATTTTCATAGCATTAGTACATGTAAAATGTGGGATGTTACATACTCCCCCCTTAGGAACATTCATCCTCAAATGTCAGCATAATTGGGTAGCTTAACCATATATAAACCATTATTTAAACAAACCTTTGACAACAAACTAAGTATTCAATCATATATACCTATTGGTGTTCCAATTCTGCATGTTTGTCATCCTCTTTAGCTTCAAATAAGTGAGGGTATTTTGATTTTATTGCGTCCTCGGCCTCCCAGGTTATCTCTTCTGCTTGCTGATTTCTCCAAAGTACCTTTATTGAAGCTATTTCTTTATTCCTTAGCTTCTTAACTTGACGATCCAAAATAGAAACAGGTACCTCTTCATAGGTAAGATCTTCTGTAACCTGCACATCCTCAATAAGAGTGGTATGGTATGGGTCACCTATGCACTTCCGAAGCATTGATATATAGAAAATTAGATAAACCATTGAAAGCTATTGGGGTAGCTCTAGCTCATAAGCAACCTGCTTGATCTTTTTAATAATTTTATAATGCCCTATGTAACATAGGCTTAGTTTTCCTTTCTTACCAAACCTCATAACCCCTTTCATTGGAGATACCTTTAAAAATACACAATCTTCTACTAAAAATTCCAGCCCTCTCCTCCTAGCATCCGCATATGATTTGTGATGACTTTGGGTTGTTTCTAGCCGCTACTATTACCTTAAATTTTTCATGGCTTGGTGTACTAGATTTGGCCCGAGTAAGGTGGTTTCACACACTTCAAACCATCCAATTGGCGACCTACACTTCCTGTACAGAGCTTCATAAGGTTCCATCTTGATATTTGAATGGTAGCTATTATTATAGGTAAACTTAACAAGTGGCAAATGGTCCACTAAACTACCTTTAAAGTCCAATGCACAAGCTCGCAACATATGTGCAAGTGTTTGAATGGTGCGTTCTGCTTGACTGTATGTTTAAGGGTGAAATGTTGTACTTAAATTTACTTGTGTACCTAAACTCATTTAGAAAGACTTCCAAAACTTTAAAGTCAATTGAGCCCCTCAATCTGATATAATGAAGACTAGGACTCCGTGTAGCCTGACTGTCTCTTTGAGGTATAGCTTGGCATACTCTTCCACTGTATAATCACTCCTGAGAGGTAGGAAGTGTGCTGCCTTTGTGATCTATCAACTATTAACCATATGGAATCAAACTTCTAAAATGAGCGAGGCAACTCGATAATAAAGTCCATATTGATTATGTCCCACTTCCAAGTTGGAAGTTCTATACATTGCATATAACCTCCTAGCTTTTGGTGTTTTACCTTCACTTGTTGACAATTTGAACATTGAGCCACAAATTCTACAAGGTCCTTTTTCATGCCTCCCCACCAAAACACTCACTTTAGGTCATGATACATCTTAGTCGATCCTGGATAGATGGAATATCAGGAATGGTGGGCTTCTTCCATTATCCTTTTTCTTAATCCATTAATATCAGGAACACATAATCTGTTTTGGCAGTAAAGTACTCCATTTACGTAAGGTCAAAGCCCTTTATTGCAGCTTGACTCACCATTTCCTTAAGCTGTCGTAGAACAGGATCCTTAAACTATTTTTCTTTCACCTCCATTACTAATAAAGACGTTGTTACATTATGTACAATAACCCCTTCCCTTGGAGTTTCAAGAAGGCAAACTCCCAAACTGGCTAGTTGACGTAGATCCTTAGCCACCCCTTGAATAACATGGCCTGGTCACTAGTAGACATAACTGCCTTACAACTCAAAGCATCCATATTTGCCTTCCCCATATGGTACAGTATATTAATGTCGTAATCTTTTATTAGTTCTAGCTATCTCCCCTGTCTCAAATTTAGATCCTTCGACTTAAAAATATATTTCAAGCTCTTATGATCAGAATATATGTCAACATGAACCCCATACAAATAGTGGTGCCATATTTTCAAAGCAAATACAATCGCTGCTAGCTCAAGATCATGAGTTGGGTAAAAGTTCTCATGTGGTCATAGCTGTTTAGATGTATAAGCAATTACCTTACCATGCTGCATCAGCACACACCATAAGTCAACTCCTGAAGCATCGCAATACACTGAATACCCCTTGTAAGTGCAGAAGTTGGCTTATTTTTCAGTTCCTGGAAGCTCCTTTCATATGCATCATTCCATTGGAACTTGGTTGCCTTAAGTGTCAACTTTGTTATAGGTGCAGAAATGGAAGAACCTTCAACAAACCTTCTATAATAACCTGCCAAACCTAGGAAGCGCTGAACTTCCGTGGGTGTCATTGGTCTTGGCCAATCTTTTACAGCATCTATCTTTTGTGAATCAACTTTTATTCGCTCCTCAGACACAATATGACCCAAGAATGCCACTGATTGTATCCAAATTCACATTGAGAGAATTTGGCATACAATTATCTATCACGAATAACCTGTAAAACTTGTCATAAGTGATTGGCATGGTCCTCTTCTGACCTTGAGTATACCAAAATATCATTTATGAACACTATCACGAACACATCCAAGAATGGTTTAAATACCCTGTTCATCAGATCCATAAAAATTGTTGGTGCATTCGTTAGCCCAAATGACATAATAAGAAATTCAAAGTGACCATAACATGTTGTAAAAGCAGTCTTAGGTACATCTTCCTCCTTTACCCTCACTTGGTGATACCTCGATCTCGGATCAATTTTTGAAAAGCATTTGGCACCCTGTAACTAATCAAATAAATCATCAATCTTGGAGAAGGGGTATTTATTCTTAATTGTCACCCTATTTAACTATCGATAGTCAATACACATTCTCAAGCTACCATCATTCTTGTGTACAAATAACACTGGTGCATCCCAGGGAGACACGCTAGGTCTTATAAAACCCTTCTCCAATAAGTCTTTTAATTACACTTTTCATTTACGCAACTATATCGAGGCCATTCTATATGGAGGGATAGAAATGGGTTGAGTGCCTAAAAGTAAGTCAATACCAAACTCTATATCTCATTAAGGAGGTAAGCCTGGAAGTTCATCAGGGAACACATCAACAAATTCATTCACTACTGGGACTGATTGAAGAGTTGGCGATTCTGCCTCCATATCCCTTACTCTAACTAAATGACATATATACCCCTTAGATATCATCTTTCTGGCCTTAAGATAAGAGATAAACTTCCCCTTTGGTTCCCCCTATTGCCTTTCCATTCAAGAACTGCCTCATTTGGAAAATGAAAGTACATTTTCTTAGTTCAGCAATCCACGGTGGCATAGCAAGAAGATAACCATCCATACCAATTATAACATCAATTTCCACCATCTCTAACTCAATAAGGTCAGCAAATGTTTCACGGTCACAAACAGTTACTACATAACCATAATAAACCCTTCTAGCCATAATGAATTCACCGATTGGTATAGACACTTCAAATGGTTTATTCAATAATTTGGCTATTCTCTTAAGCTTCCTAGCAACTAGTGGTGTAATGTATGATAATGTAGAACCAGGGTCAATTAATACATATACACTATGAGATAGTATGGACAATGTACCTGTGATTACATCAGGTGAAGCTTTCAAATTTTGCCGATTCCCCATATTCTGGACCCCGCTAGAGTTAGTTGCTCCTCTAACACCTCTACCATAACCTATAGGTACTTGTTGACCCATACCTAATGGAGGAACTATTGATGATGATGCAATAGCTAAACCAGTAGATTATGCTATATCACCCATTCGCCTCCTCGTGCAATCTCTCACATGTGCCTTAGTATACCACACAAATAAATAACATCTATTCTAACACAATATATACATGGATGACTTCTTTCATACTATTTATAGGGCTGCCTAGGAGTCATTGGCTGGCCTGCCGATCCTCCTATTGTCTGTGAACCTTGTCCCTCACCTCATTGACCAAACTGATTATTCTAGATCCTTGATGTTGTGGTGGAGCACTAGCTGCAGAATAGGAGAATGATGGCCTAGGCGGTCTATTAGAATACCAAGTCCTAAACTCATCTTGGGAAGATATAAACTGCCCTAAAGATCTGGTCCTCTTAGACTGTGCCTTTTCTAACTCTTGTGTCCTTCTCCTTTGCCATTGATCGACTAGTTTCTGTGCAAAATCTTGCATTCTTGCTATATCTATGTCTTTTTTCAATGAAGCAATGGTACAGTTTTTTACCAGATATGTATCCAATCTATCCATATATCGATGAACTTGGTCTGCCATAGTAGCAAATACATTAGGAGCATACCTAGATAAGGTATTAAATTGAAGGCTATACTCTCTCACGCTCATATTCCCCTGGTGGAGATTCAAAAACTGATCTGTATGGGCCTCTCGGATCTCTAATGGCAAGTAATAGTCAAGAAATGCCTCTTTTAACTCCTTCCAAGTGGTTTGGGGAGCATTTATATCTTTGGATTGCTTCTAAGCTTCATACCACAATATAGCCATACCCTTCAACCTATATGCTACTAACTCCGCAGCTTCTGTACCACTCACATGCATAACATCTAAAGTGTATTTAATTTGATCAATAAAGTATGGGGATCTTCATTAGGATCAGACCCAGTGAAGGCTAGAAGGTTCAAATTAAGGAAGTCACATATCCTCATGCCAGCTGCCCTATTTACACCACCTATATCCATAATCGAACCTTCTAGTCTTTGGCCTTAGGTAGCAACTGTGTGAGTCAGCAGTTGAACTGCATTTCTCAGATCATGCATTGTAGCATCAATAGGTAGTTCTGGGGGAATTTTACTATTTCTGGGTTTCAGGAGCTGGAAGGGTTAGAGATGTCCGCGATAAAGACTCATTTTGAGCCTTATTTCATTGTCTCACATGACTAGGTGAACCAGCCACCACTTCTACTGCCTTTCCTTTACCTTTTTCTTTCTGGTTATGGCATACTTGCTCGCTGTACAAAATAATTTAGGGGTTAGACATAATTCACCTCCTAAAGAATGAAAGGAATGTAAAAACTCCTAAATACCACAAAGTCTCTTGCTTATAAATATGGTGCACAACACATCAATAAACAAGACTCTACATTGACATGGCTTTGTAGACTCCCTAGGATAACCCGCTCTGATACCACTTCTGTCATTCCCCAAGTCTTGTTAGGGTGGACCGACACCCATTGTCGATAAGGCTCGGGAGAACTAACCTATATCTATGCACATTATATATATTTTATAAAGGATTTCTAGATTTAACATATCTTTATGCAAGTAAATAGTGATACAAGCCAAAAGAAAATGCATATGACTAGGTCATTGGGGCCAACATGTTAAAAGTATGAGACATGACCACACTTTAGTTTAGATAGTCTACAAAGCCTCTAGATAAGAGAAAGTATCGGACAAGGGTCAAGACAAGCCCCACCTTAATTAATTATACAATATAACCATATATACTTTAGACACAAACAAAGCTCTGGAACAACCTGGAGCTTGATAACAGCAGTTGAATGTCCTTTACTCTACTAGGGAGATCTACTAGCACCTATACTTGTAGCATGAAATGTAGGTCCCCCGTAAGGGACATTAGTATGAGATAATATACTGAGTATATAAGGAATAAAATACTATATATGAAGTAACAACTTCAAATGAAACTATGCACTAGCGTGGAATAAGAGACCACCTGTAGATTATACTTTGGGATCGTATACTTTTGTTCTTTATATTGCTTTACCTTTATTATATAATCTGAGCACATCATATATTGTAAATAACCAACTGAACAGTGGTATAAATACATTAGGATTGTCCCTAGCTAGGTTCTTCCTTAACCCCTCGGGCTGCCACCCATGATAGGATCATCCCTGGCTAGGTGATGCTTCCACCCCTCGGGCTACCACCCATCAAGAACTATATACTTTATTTTTCATTTACCTTTGAGATGATTCTTTTAGTGGTCATAATAATGGAGCTATAAGGTTGGATATGCAGTATGTGACATGTAAATAATCATACAAAATAATATGGCAATGAAGAAAGTGTGTTACATAAACAATGAAATGCGTATGAAATGAAACAACTCTTGAACTTTGTATAGCAACAAGAACACATGTACTTGGTATCCATGTATGTATATAGATTTAAAGGTAAATATATATATATATATATATATATATGGAAGTTTATAAACATGTGAAAGAGTGTAGGCATGGCTATTTGTCATTTTGGGATAGATAAATGCCTTTACTTACCGAAGGATCTCTGTTCATGCCAAGTGTTAAGAAATCAAGTAGCCTTACATACCTCGTCGTATGACCCCATTACTACCTTGAAGTGGCTGATTTTCCCTAAAATACTTATCTATATCATATTAGGCAATAAGAATAGCATTAGCAGCAAGGAAACACTTCTTGACAGCCCAATGTCGTAAAAATGATCACCCGAACAACAAGCTTTCAATTAGTGTTCTTCAATCTTTTTACTTATAAACGTATTTTCTAACAACTATTCTTATGTACATGTCATGTACATCTTATTTTTAGACTCTCAATAGTCCTATAATAGCCGACAAAACACAACACATAACAATTCTTCACAATATACAAATAAGTGGCATAACGTTATATCTTTTTACCACACTTCGACGTCAATAATCCCAAAACTATTTTAACTTTGCCTAAATTATTTCCAACATTTTTACCATATAAATACAGTCTTAATATTGTCCAAAAATAGTCCCAGAACAGGGGAAGGTCGTGGAACATCATATTACAATTCTACACAACCTACAAATGGACAGCATAACGATATCCCCCTTCACTATATTTCAACGTCGAAAATTTCAAACCATTTCTAACTCTAACCAAATTGTTCTAACAATACATACACAACAAACAGTGATAATACAGTCTCATAACATCACCTAAGAAGTCATGAAGGACGTGAGCCAATAGCTTTCCATTCAACATTCCACAACTTCCAACCAACATCACACTTAAGATAGCACAATAAAACTCTTTTATTAAATGAAACCAAAACCATGGAACGAATCGTAGGGTAATATCAATAACTCAATCCATGTTACAAACACAAAATTCTCTTCATAATACGTCCCATAAACCATATAAAAATCACTAAAACCAGAGGCAAGAGTGCAGCAATTTTCTGGACATATGTTGTCCAGAATTTTCAGCATAACAAATTATCATACACTTCTTGATTTTTATGATGAAACCTTAGTAAAAACATAATTATAATCACTCACCTTTGTATTTAAAGTTGCGTAACTCCTTAATAAGCCTAAAAGAGTCGTTTGGCTGCTGCTTTGCTAAGTTGAGAAAAGTTTAGAGAGAGGATTGGGAAAGCCAAAAATGTTTTAAGTGTAAGAGTGGCTGAAATTTTTGCTGCCTACAACCCCTTTTTAAAGTCCTCATTTGGAAGAATTTATTTGGACCTTTAGACCAAATAATCACTCATATAATGGGACTAAATAATCAGCAGTTGGTTCCCCTAAAATTTGGCCTAAATTGGCATCAAATCTAATGGACTTTGGCTGCTAATTTCTAGCTTTTCTCTTAATCTGTTTTTGGTCCAAATAACCAAGTGATTTGGGATATACTTGGGCTTTTCTTTACATTCTTCTTGAACTAAAAATAAGGTCCACTTATGATTCTAAAACATGGGCTAAAATTAGATCCTTAAAATGAATTTTATTCGTAATCGGACTTGGACAAATTTAACGTTGAGCCTCGTTTCCGTTTAGCTAGAAAGCTTAAGCTACGCAAGTAGGTGACTTACCTACTACATTATTAAGTCATACAAGCCCAAAAAAATTCTTTTAATTTGTTTAGGGCTTTTATATACTCAATTTAATATAAAGCATGAATACATTCAACCTTCTTAAGCGTTAGACACACATATTGCCCATTAACACAAGATTTAAGCACTTTTGAAAACTTAGCACTCGTTTGACCAAGCCATATCATGATTTATTTTCATAGCATTAGTACATGTAAAATATTTGGTGTTATACCCTGGCATCTTCTCTAATGCCTCAATGAGAGAGATGTTGATGGAGAGTTATTTCAGCATGGAGATAAAGTGTTTGAACTCACCCTCCTCCTTCTTCCTTTTAATTCTTTGGGGGATAGAAAGAGGAGGTCTAGGAATGGGCTTCAGCTTTTATAGAACCTTTGTAGTATTACTCATCCTATCCTTGGCAAGATTATCTCCAGTGTTAGCAACTTTGACCTCAACTGTCTCCTCTCGAACATCATCATCATCGATCGACATGGGAGGATTATGGTACTCTTACCACCACGAGTAGTGACCGCCATACACTGCCCTTCATTCTTTTGGTTTTGAACTGTGTTGTTAGGCAGTGTACCTTTCATACGCTGGTTGATTTGAGTAGATACTTGACCAAACTATTGCTCTGGTTGTTTGATAGCAATAGATTGAGACTTGATTTTTTGATTTTTGCTGGAGATGTCAAACTTCATCCCCCTCAAGTTCTCATCCTATGTGTTAGCCTTCTTCAATAGTTGGTCAAATATCTCCTTAACTATGGAACTACTAGCATCAGTGGTATTACGATCATCTGTTGGAACATAAGGACCATTTCTGTAGCCATGTTTGCCACCCCAATTAGCATCTCTATCCTGGTCCCTGTTCTTGTCGTAGTAACCTCTATGATTGTCTCTAAAAGCACCATCTTTATTAAAGTTCCAACCTTAATTTCCTTGACCTTGGTACCAGTAGTCCTTATTAGACCCTTTGTCATTAGCCCGAAAGCCCCCTATCTGATCAGCAATGAAGCAAGTGTCCTCTTCATAGTAAGGCTCCTTGTTAATGGGTACTCACAACGGCTGATGAACAACTGCATTAACTCATTCTTGATTTTACTTTATCATTACCTCCATGTTGGTACAAATTTGAGCAAGTTATTGAATTATCTCCTTATTTATTTTAGCTTACTCTAAATTAATACTGATAGCACATAAGCTCTTTATGGAGGATCTATCTCTCGGCCCCCATGCACGTCTCGTATTGACCACCTTGTCCAACTTCTCAGAAACCCTTACTAATGGTTGATCTGAAAACATGCCCCCCATGATGGTGTCAGCACATGCTTGGCAATTCTAATCCAAAGCAGGCTAGAAGATCTCCATCAAGGCATCATCAACAATTTTGTGGTTAGGGACAATTCTCAGACACTTTATGAACTGCTCCTATATAGTACTAATCGAGTCACTAGGAAGTTGTTCAAAGTATCTGATCTTTCAACTTGAGCTTCTTTGATCTCGAGAAGAACTTCTCTAAAGAGGCCATCTGCAACTCAACCCAACAGGTGATCAAACTCTACGATATCTAGGATAGCCATAGCACTGCATTGCCTGTCAGAGATAATAGGAAGACATGATGCCCAATAATATCCTTAGATTGATTTTGTGTTCTATTTACACTCGTATAGACAAACACAATATTGTGTAGATGACTATACGGATCATTTGATGGTTGGCCCACAAAAAAAACCCACTATTCTATAGCATCTAAAGAAACCAAATCAAGACCATGCACTTTGTATAATTTGATAGTAACGATAATACAATGGCTCCAGTCACATCTATAGCCATAGGATTCAACCGATATTAATTCCACGAACAAACTTCCGCATTGAAGTCCTATGGCTATGGATCAATGTCCTCAAGAGGTGGTGGGTTTGTTGTCATTCTCATTTTCATTCATGTTTTGATTCAGAGCTTCATTAATCATGTTGTTTACATTATCTTGTGCCATGCTTCTCAATCTTCTCTGGGTCAAACAGAGTTAAGGGAATGACTTGACTACACTTGTTGTGCATACACTATGCCTATACCCTGAAATAGAACAAAAATAATAAAAATATAAAATGAGGGAAATAACGATTAATTCCCGAACAACTCAAATTAAAAAAGTCTAGTCATATTCCCCGGTAACGGCGCAAAAATATTGATATAACCCAAGCTATATCTATTTTTTCAGAGTAAAAGTGGTCATTGGGAAGATATATAATCTAACCAAGATTAGGGTCGAACCCACAGGGAATATGATAGACTTAGAAGAATTTAAAGCAATTCAGGTGATTTAACCTACTTATCATCCCAAAGGGGGAGGGAATTGTCACAACTGTGGAAAGTAATCCTAAACTAAGACAATTGTGAAATTAGTATGAGGAGTAACTAGGGTATTGTGTTCCCCATGATTCTCTGACTCTGTACTACCAGATAATCAAATTCTTTTCCAAGTAGTAGCATGTAGAATAGTAAGTTAAGTTTACAAAACCCCTTGATCCAAGAGAGAGCTAAATTTCACTATGTTATTTGATCTAGCCCCGCAGTGTGACTTTACTGACCCTTACTTATTGTTTAGTACCACCTCTCCTTGATCCATCTTGGTTAATTAGATGAGAAACATCAATCAAATCCTATCAATTAATCATTTTCCTATTCATTACTAACTTCATCCAGTTAGTATCACTAGGCGAGTTCTAAAGTTGGCT
>JAOTQJ010079985.1:0-12633 GCA_025642045.1 Solanum sejunctum
TGGAAATATGAACCCGAACCTATTTTTTCTGGATTTTAAAAGATTTGTCTGTTAGGTCTTTTAAAATATTTTGGTTTTCCTAATTATCCGTAAAATTAGGTGGCGACTCTATTTTTCGAATTTAGAGAATCGATTTTTCTCAAATTAATTGAGTTCAAATTGATTTTTGAATTATTTTTTAAGCAAAGCCATTTTTGGGTATAACAAATAGTGACAAAATAGTTTTCATGATAAATTTTCAAATCTGTTCACAGTAATTGTGACGGAATATTCCGTTTCAAATAAATTGTGACAAAATATTTTGTCACAAAATGACTCTCTTACAAATATATTAATCACAAATTTAAAATCAATTGTGACAAATCAAATCTGTCACTAATTTAATTTAAAATTTAATAAATAATAGTTGCATAACACTATTCAATATACCTGTAGTAAATTAATTTAAAACATAAAAATAATTAACCACAATAATATAATAAACATAATAGTAGATGTTTAATACAAAGTATGAAGTTAAAACATGCCAAAGCATAACTTCAATAAGCAAAAAATATACAAATATTTAAATACTTAAGCATTTGGTGATTCCCTTTTAGCAAGTGTAGGATTACTAGCTGAGCGAGAAGATAACGCCATCTCACTATCGCTCCTCCATATACTTGAATCGATCATCACTTTGTTGCCTCAAATGCAAGACCTGCTGTTCTACTCGTTGTTGCACCTCTGCCTCTACACGCTCTTGAAGAATCCTCTCTTGATCTTCTTTCATATTTAACACTTCTTTCTCAAGTAGTTTAATGTGCTCTTCAGCAACATCTTTAGATAACTGCACGAAGTGAGAGAATTTTGATCTTGATACATAGTCAAACCTTGAGAGTCCAATCCATCCACATGTCATTTTATATCAAGTTCTTGAACTTCTAGTGAATTATCTGATAAGCTCGAAAGAGCAGCAGCCATGACATCCTCCATTTTATCCTGAAAATATGCAAACAAAGACCATTAAAAACTCAAGCTTTTCACAAATATTTACATATTAAGTTACTATTAGAAGCTGATTAAGAAAGTTGTAATAAAAAGTAGAACAAAGTTTTATCTAAACACCACAAAATTTACCCAAAAGATGCATAAAGTCGGCTTTCAATTTGCATAAAAAACTACACAAATCTGCTGAAAGAAAAAAGCACAAATAGCTGCTCAAATCTGCAAAAAAAAAAAAAAAAGCACAAATAGGTTGTTCAAAATTGCACATAGCTGCACAAATCTGCGCAAAAAATAACACAAAAATCTGCTCAAATCTACACAAATAGCTGCTCAAATCTGCACAAAAAATAGCATCAAATAGCTTCTCAAATCTGCACAAAAATAACACAAATCTGCTAAAAAAAATAGCACAAATAGTTGCTCAAATCTGCACAAAAAATAACTGCTCAAACTTGCACAAAAAATAGCACAAATAGCTGCTCAAATCAGCACAAAAAACAGCACAAA
Source organism: Solanum sejunctum (assembly GCA_025642045.1). Taxonomy (NCBI): domain Eukaryota; kingdom Viridiplantae; phylum Streptophyta; class Magnoliopsida; order Solanales; family Solanaceae; genus Solanum; species Solanum sejunctum. The sequence continues at coordinate 1,495 of JAOTQJ010079985.1, forward strand.
TAGCTGCACAAAAAAAAATCACTAATTCCATCTTGTTTTTCCTCATATATGCCAGGGCAACTTTTGTCCAGCTTCAAAATTTTAAAAATAAGATAAAAGAGACAATTCTCAATATCATCTATAGATAAGATTACTACTACAACAACCACCTACCCAATGAAATCGGCCTCCAAGTGGGATTAAAGAAGAGCAACATGAACTTACATTAATGCATTTAGACTTAGCATCAACAAAGTTATCATCCTTTCTTTTGTGCGACTTCTTAAATATCTCCCACGAATTTGGTGGCCGACGTAGTTCTATTGCCTAAAAAATAGAGTTTATTATTGATAAATGAAATAAGATTAGAGAATTATTATAAAAAGTATTAAATTTGATACCAATTTTATAGTATGCTCCACTGTTGATCTAGAACCACCAGTATGTTTGCTTGGACCCATGCCTGAACCACCAGTCTCACTACATCAATTTTGAGTGGCGATACGAGATTTCTCCATCCATTCATCAGAGGTCCAATATGTTGTTAAGAATACTCATATCACAGGGGCAAACCAAGCAACATTGACAGAGGAGCACACATTCAAGATCTCACAAGGAGATCTGCAAATCTAGAAGAAGAATTATGAGAGAGAAGAAAAGCTACGACTCTTGTTTCTTGTAGAGAGAGAAAACACAAAGAAAGGAATGGAAAGAGTAAAAATAACTCTTCCACTGTACAAGCCTTTTATACTTCCACTCCACTAACTGCTCTTAACAAATTAACAATTCTCTAACTAACTTCTAACTACAATTGAACAATTTAATCACACACTCAACAACCACATATTAGATATTTTCAATACCCCCTTCAAGCTAGGTAGTGTAAATATATTCAACACTCCTAGCTTGCACATGAGGTATTTATGTTGTGTTCCATGCAAGCTCTTGGTAAACAAATCTGCCTCCTAATCCTTTGAAGCCACATAGAGTGTTCTAATTGTTCCATCTTGAATCCTTTCGCTGATGAAATGCAAATCTATTTCAATATGCTTGGTTCTTTCATGAAAAATGGGATTTGCTGCAATTTGAATTGCAGCTTTGTTGTCACTGAACAGCTCAACTGGACCCTTGACATCTATCTACAACTCTTTGCATATGCCAACTAACCCGATGATTTATGAGATTGTTGCAGCCATGCTTTTGTTCTCAACTTCTGCTGAGCTTCTGGATATTGTGCTCTGCTTCTTGGACTTCCATGAAATTAGGGACTTTCCCAACTTTACTACATAGCCAGCTGTTGACCTTCTTGAGTTGGGACATCCTGCCAATCTGCATCACAAAATGCTCTCAACTGTGTGGTCTTCTCTGAGCTTAACAAGACTCCCAGCCTTAGTTCATTCTTTATATATCTCACTATTCTGTATGCTGCCTCCATGTGAGATTTCTTTGGCCTCTGCATGAACTGGCTGAGAATATGTACTGCATAGCTGATATCTGGCCAGGTCATGGTCAGATATAGCAACTTTCCAATCAATCTTTGGTAGGGCCCTGGATCTTTTAGCTCAACATCTTCTACTGAACCACCAGTATGCTCATCATACTCCACTGAGGTCATCTTGTTGTTGCATTCCATCGGGGTACTTGCAGGTTTGGACCCTGACAGTCCCAACTCATATATTAACTCAAGTGTGTATTTCCTTTGGTTCATAAGAATTCCCTTCTTTGATCTTAAACCTCCTTTGTAATGCTCCCTTGGCTTCTTGGATTAGTGTGTGATCATTCCCTGTGAGCAGCATGTCATCAACATACACCAATATAATCACTATGTTGTTTCCCTTTCTTCTAGTGAACAATGAGTAATCAAATAGACTTTGTGTGAATCCTGAGCTGGTTAGAGCCTCAACAAGCTTCAAGTTCCATTGCCTAGAAGCTTGTTTTAGCCAATATAGGGACTTGTGCAGTCTGCATACTTGTTTGTTGTTCCCCCTTGACTGCCAAGACCCTGAGGTGGTAGCATATACATTTCTTCAATCAAGTCATCATATAAGAATTCATTATGGATATCCATCTGATGGATACACCACTGGTTGGCAGCAGCAACAGCAAGTACTAGCCTAACAGTCACAATTTTCACCATAGGGGAAAATGTTTCTTAATAGTCTAAGCCTTCCTTTTGGTTATATCCTTTGGCAACCAGTCTGGCTTTATACCTTTCCACAGTGCCATCAGCCTTATACTTCACCTTGAACACCCACTTGCATCCTATGGGACTCTTGCCAGGTGGTAGATCAACCAAGGACCATGTGTCGTTATCTTGTAATGCAGCCAGCTCTAGGTTGATTGCAGCCACCCATTTGGGATCTTTGATGGCCTCAACATATGATTGGGGTTCTTGAATGGAGGTAATTTGGGGAAGGTAGGCTTGATAGTGAGGGTTAAGGTTGGTATGTGAAATATATGATTGTATGGGATAGGGACAACTGGAAGTATGGACTATACTAGGCTTGTTACATACATAGTCATGTAACCAGCTGGGTGGATTTCTTGTTCTGTTTGATCTTCTGGGAGCAGTGGTGGATATTGAAGGGAGTATGTTAGTGTGAGTTGAAGGCATGGATGTTGAGGGTGAGGTTTCAGGTTGAGGATGAGGTGGTGTTGATGTTGTAATGGTTAGGGGATCTGGATTGGGGGAAGTGAGAACACCATTTGGGAATATCTGCAGCTTTCTCTCTTTAACCAGCTAGAAGGGAAAAATATGCTCTTTAAATACCATATCTCTGCTAACAAAAAATATGTGTTGGAGAGCATGTTGAAGAGCCTATAGCCCTTTTGTGTGGAGGAGTATCCTATCAAGACAGCAGCAACAGATCTTGGAGCAAACTTGTCCCCATTGTGCAATGTGGTTGCAAAGCACAAACAACCAATAGTTCTCATGTGAAGTAAGGATGGTGCTCTACCATGAATAACTTCAAATGGAGATTTGCCAAACAACACCTGCAAAGGCAACCTATTGATAATATAAACAGCATTTGAAATGCACTCACTCCAGAATTTAAGTGGTAGAAATTCCTGTAATCGAATTGCTCTAGCAACTTCTAATATGTGCCTGTGTTTCCTTTCAACTAGTCCATTCTGTTGAGGTGTGTGGACACAGGAACTTTGATGGACAATACCAAGGGAATTAAGCAAATCAGAACAATGGGAATTGAAAAACTCAGTGCCATTGTCACTTCTAAAAGTCTTCACTTGCATACCAAATTGATTCTTCAACAAAGCAAAGAACTGTTTAAGAACCACAACATCACTTTTCATTCTCAGCAAGTACACCCATGTCATCCTACTACAATCATCTACTAGGGTAAGAAAAAACCTGCAACCATCATGACTAGGCACTCTATATGGACCCCAAACATCTCCATGTATAACAGACAAGATGTTACTGCTTTTACTTGGATTGTTGGGAAATGACAACCTGGTCTGTCTAGCCAGTGGGCAGATGGCACAATTCTGGATAGCATAAGTGTTTCCCTTGATTTTCAGTATATGGATTTGCTGCATCACTTTAATGGGAGCATGTGCAAGTCTTCTGTGCCACGTCTCAACATCTCCAGCTTTATCTACACTGTTATTACTAATCAGGTTGACACTTATTGTCTTGGAACTTTCTTCCTTCTTTATTGGGAGTTGAATGTCATATAATCCATCAACCTCTCTACCGATCCCCTTCACTGCTCCAGTGAATAGGTCCTGCATGACACAAAGGTCAGGGAAAAAAGTAACTGCACATTTCAAGTCCTTGGTAAGTCTGGACACTGACAGCAAATTATGCTTAAACTTAGGAATGCACAACACTTCATTGATTGTATCTCCATTTTGCAACTTGCACTTTCCAACACAGGCTATATCAAGTGTACTACCATCTGGTAAATGTACTCTCTTAATGTTTGTTTTAGCAATCTGACGGACTCCATCCAGCATTTCCTTACTATGAACCATGTGATTTGATGCCCCTGAATCTATTATCCACCTTTTTAGAGCTATATTGTTAATAGGTAAGAAAACCTGATGTATACCTGTCTTCTCTGAATCAGGTGGTATTTCCTTATGTAGCAGCTTTAGATTTGGTCATATTGCTCCTGTGTGAACATCATTCCACCTCCTTGGCTTAAACCCTGTGTAGACTGAAAATTATTTGTCTGTCCTGAGCTTGTCACTACATTTGCTGTGTGTTGTGATGGATATGTACTCCTTTTCTTTTGTGGATATCTATGGATTTTGTAACACATATCCTTTGTATGACCTTTCCACTTGCAGTAATCGCAAAACAAATGGATATTCTTCCCTTTTATAACTTCCCCTGTCATAGCTGGTTTGATTTTCCTTAGGTAGTTGTCCTGTTCCTCCAGCATTATATTGACTCACCCCTGTTCTATTGCTGTACAGGGCTGTGGCACCTAACTCTTCAGCTGTCTTCCCCAAGTTTCTCTGACTCTCCACATATATCAACATTGCATAAGCTTTGTTGATGTTAGGAATTGGTGTCATCATCAAGATCTGACTCCTAGCCTGATTATAGACACAAAGTCTCACACTGTTGGTTAATGGGATGGGTGGTTTCCTTATAAGGTTTAGGCAATCCTCCTCCCTTTGAGCTAGCTTTTGGGTATGAGCTAGGCGTAAGACCTTCTTCAACATATGTCTCCCAACTTTTTCAAGTATCCTCCAAAACGAAACTAGGTTTCACTGTCCCTTTTCGCCAAAGATGCATTTTCTTGGATACGTTCAATTATAGAATAATTTTCAGTAGGATTCCACTGATACAATTTTTTTTAAAAAAAATTGTTAGTGTCATAAACACGGAAACATATTTAAATAAATTACTTATAGATTTTAAAATATAAAGCAATAATTACCAAAAATTCATGCCAATAGAATTTACGAGTGGATCGACTAACATCCTTCCATGAGTAACCACTAGCTTCTTGTCATTCCTTGAATGTTTCTGTAATGGTCTTTGAGATAGAATGACCATTAGGAACGAATCTGAAATAAAATTAAAATAAATAAATAACACATTTCATGATATGTGTGTGTGAGAGAGAAATTAGTTATACAAACAACAACATACCCAGTGATATCCCTCAAGTGGGGTCTAGGGAGGGTAAATTGTACGCAGACCTTATCGCTACCTCAGAGAAGTAGAGATGTTGTTTCCTAAAACCCTCAGCTCAGAGAAATTATTTATACAAAAATACAATTTCTTACTTGCCTCGTACAACCAAGATGACTAACCAACCAGATACTAATGAGCAGTTAGAAGACCCAAATAGAGACATCTGGAGTAGTAGGAGTACTTGAAATACTTTGATCAGTACGAGAACCAACAACTAATGATGGTGTATCACTCATATTCTAAGCTTTCAACTACCTAAGCCTTGCACAACTTCAAATAAAATTAAAGCAGCCCATGAAATAATTCAAAATATCAGAAAGTTCAACAACTGAAGCAACAAAATTATGATGTCCACTAATTACAAAGTTCAACAACTGAAATAACTAGCTTCCAAGCTATATATTACCTTAACTTACCAATCAACTTCATAAAATAGTGCATCCAAAAGAGCTTAATAAAAAAATAAAAACTTTAAATGACATTAATTTGTACACTTTCTTCTCTTTTTCTATGTGCATCACATTAAGGTTATGCCTAATAAGATTTGTTTTTCGATAAGGCAAGTCCCAAAATATATTTCTTTTCTTCCAACCACACAAGCTATTCTTTGAGATTTTTGCATTCACCGTGTCAGAATAAAGTTCTGTCACTTTCATGAGCCCCAAGTCCTGAATCTCCTTCAGTATTTGTGAACCTGATTGTTCACTACATGCAACCTTATGTACTGTTTAACCCTTCTTGAACCACTTCTTATTTTTTCGACATTTACGATGATTACAAGGATATCTTAACTTCTCACCATCCATACACTTTGGATGTCTTTTAGCAAATGCAACAAAGTTCTCAACCCCATCAATAAATTTAGGATTTATGAATTAATCTTCTAATATTTTAGCATATATCCACTCACGATAAGAGTTACTCATAATTTGTGCGCTGACCAAAGAATAAATGTATTACATTACATGATAATGGATTACTCTTAACAACAATTTCAGGTAATTGAAAAATGAAAATGAATTACTCTTAACAAAAAAAGGGACATCATTGAAAATGAAAATGAACTACTCTTAACAACTATTCCAAGTAATTGAAAAATAAAAATAATTTCAACTGTAAATTCAGTCAAAATCAACTTAAACAATTGCACTTGTGACACTCACAGACTTGCTAGACTTAAGAATCTGCATCATCATTTAATGCATGAAAAGACATGCGTCCATTTGTCTATTCACACACACACCCATCATACATCATTTTGAAAAATGATAGTGCTATGAAAGTAATTAAGATATGGAATAATTCCACACTAGGTATAGTAAATCTAAATAGCAAAGGGCATATAAGTCATTTAACCAAGAAAAAAAAGGAGAAAAGTAATTAATGAGTCAAAAGAACATGAAAAATTTTTCCTCACAAGATTGCATAAAGAAAAAGAGGACTTGAATGAAGTAATAGAGCTTCATATTGACGCAGAACAGGGGCTACAGAGAGAAAATTCAAGGGAATAAAAAAAGCACAAAAAAGATAGAAACAAAGGAATGACATAGTGTTTCTTAATTTTCTCTATGTAGTTGCTGCCAGAAGCTTTTCATTCTAATGGTAGTAGAATATCATGGTTTAAATCAAATATGAATAAATGCTTTAACATGTAAATTGTCCTCTCACCTGATGTAAGTAATGATAGAAGCACTAATGTAGAATCTTCCAAAACTAATAGACACAAATGAACCTGAAAATGTTTGTAGAACAAAAGAGAAAGAGATGAGAAGTGATGCAAAAGAAATTATTTTTCAATAGACTAAAAGTACAAGTTGATTAAGGCATGAACCTATGAAGTTTTTGACAAGAAGTGTGTCAAGTCTTAGATTATGTTAAGTCTTAAAAATTCACCAAACAAATAAAAACTATAACAAGTTTGGTATATCCAAACAGCTCACTAATTCAAAGATGTCGAAAAAATCGATTAATTTTCAACTCTTCTTTAAAAAAAACTTTCAAAATGAAGCAAATAAAGAAAGTCTCTGAAATTGTATAATCAAGCAAAACAAAAACTCAATATAAATTAGAAGAGAAAAGAATTGCAATATCCCATATGAATACAATACAAACACAAAAAAACCCTTCAAAATTACATCAAAATCATCTAGACAAAGGATGCAATTCAATTATTTGATGACTATCACAAAAGAAGTTCCAAAATAGTGAAGAGTATAATAGACCCAATATCAAAAATAAAAAATTATTCACTTTCTAACATGAATTTCAAGAAAAATAGGGACAAATCTCAGCAAGAGTATAAAGGACTCAAAAATTATTATTAGTAAATGAAGCAAAAGACAAGATTCAAACCTGTGCGCAAGATAGATGGAGTTTATAAGAGCTCAAAGTCATAAAAACTCCATTGTAGTCTCTGTCAAATCCTTGTCTTTTTAATAGAATGGATGCCCTTTTCTTTTTAATGAAATGGAATAAAGAGGAGTCGAAAAGTAAAAAAGGCAAGGGAAAGTAAAGCGTGAAAAAGTAAAATTAATGAAAATTTGGGGGTCATCAAATTGTTTTAAAAAGTTTTTCGGAAGTTTTAAATTTTTTTTTGTCTTTTGTTTATTTTGAGACGGAATGTAAATTCGTCGTAATTTTAGTGATAGATTCGTCATAATATATATTTATTTATACTTTTTTTAATAATTTTGTGACGAAAATATTTTGTCACAAAAATTATATTAAATATTTGTTATAAATATGTCACAAATTTGTTACTATCATAATTTTAGTATGACAAAAAGTATTTTTAAAAACTTATCTAGATAAGATAAATTCATTTTAAATTGTCAAAATTTCATCACAATTTGTGACGGAATTCTCTGTTACAAATATTCCATCACAGTTTTGCTCTTTTCTTGTAGTGTCGAGTGCCAATAAGACGTCGTGGATATCTTCGGTTATGTCAAAAATTCAGACAAATATGAAATTTGCAGTTGAAATTTGACAGAATAAAATATTTGGGGATGAAAAAATGTGAGGTCGAAGATATTCTTTTTCAACAAAGATTAGATCTTACTCTAGAATAATAGAAATCAAACAATATAAGAGATGCAGATTGAAAATACATCAACTGTATTGCTTGTGGACAATTCGATCCTTCCTTGGGAGAACAGAAGTATCCATTCAAAATTTACTTGCAGAAATTTTCTTTGTAAATGAATACTTTTGTTCTCTTCCAAGGACAGATCGAATAGTACCACGAGCAACACGGTTAATGTATTTTCAATATACATCTCCTATATTGTCTGGTTCCTGTTTTTCTAGAGCAAAATCTAATCCTTGTTGAAAAAGAATATCTTCAACCTCACATTTTCATATCCCAAAGTGTCATGTTCTGTAAAAAATTCCAACTGCAAATTTCGCATTTGTCTGAATTTTTGACATAAGTGGAGATACCAACGATGTATTATTGGCACTTGAGGTGGACTCTTGTGGCTTGTTTGAGCTGGATACTTCTTTATTTTTCTCTCTTATTTTTTATTATAAATACTATTTAATAGTTGGCTACACCGATCAAGATCATTCTTTTCTGATATGGAAGATCAGACTATGTTGCAATCACAGATCATATTAAAAAAAATATCTTGACAATACAGATCTAAGAAAAATCTTTTCTGATGTGGAAGATTCGTCTATGTTGCTACCACAGAGAATACTAAGACAAAGCCTTAGCTCCGATACTAATTGTTGCGAAAGCAAACTAGATAGAGTGATTATTATATAATTACTACCCCAAAATAAAAGTCGCCAAAAAATAGTAAAAGAAAATAAATAAAAAAGAACAACGAAGTTATGAGGTTCGATAAAATATTATTTTTACATACGTCCTCAGACAGAACTGACCTAATTTTATTTCACTCCAAAGAGTACATGTTGCCTCCCAGCACACGCAAGTGCACGTGGTCAAAACAAGTAATATAATGGCCTTATCTTAAGGATCGAATTTGTCACGACCCAAAAATTGGGCGTAATGGCACTTTCTCAATCTCACCAGAACAAGTCAGCCTTAACTCAAAGGGATAATAAACATAACGCGTGGAAGTAATTTAACTAGAGTAGATAACTAAAACTGAGAAATTTCCATCAACTTAAATACCACCCAAGGATTAGTTGTCACACGTACAAGCCACTAACAATACAGAAAATCAAAGAAATACAAGTCCACACTGTCCTTCTTCTCGAATAGAACAAGTACAAAAAAAATAGGAACGAGAGAGTCAGCCAGATGGCAACAGCTACCTCTCTACGTCTCCTTGGAATTCTCGGAAGATCAAGGGAATACTATTTACTGCCTGGGTTCACAACCTACACAAGTGTAAAAGCAAGGGGTGAGTACCAAATACCATGCGGTACCCAGCAAGTCAATTAACAAAATAAAGGAAGTCTAATAGAATACCTAAAATCCTTTTGTACGAGTCAATCTCCAAGATTACAACCTACACAGAAAGTTATTTCGCCCAGCAATACATAATACATAATAAAGATGGTATTTCACCATATCATAATTTTCAAAACACAAGCTAAAAGTGACAGCACAATCAATCATAAGGATAATCGCTATGTTATGCAGTAGTATGCAAGGGTGAAATGCAATGAATTATACAATAATTATCAGTAAAGACCTCGGCATTATAATATCACTGAAAATATCTCAACATCACATCATTATCGGCAAAGACCTCGACATCATAATATCATCATAAATTTGTCGTCATGTTACCTTAGCATCACAATATCATTATAAATTCGTTGGCATATTACCTCGGCATCACAATGTCATCATAAATTTCTCGGCATGTTACCTTGGCATCATATCTTGAACGATAAATACCTCGGTCCCAATATTTTTCATCTCACTTATATCAATATCCGGAATCAATGCAAATATGCATGCCATGGATTGAATGAACATGATATGAATTCCAAAGACACATTCACTCATCATCTTCAAAAACAACAATATGTATATCAAAAATATAGAATTCTCCTCACTTCTCCACATTTATCAATTCAAGTATCATAATAACACGCCAACTCATATTTACATTTTTAATTATTTTATTTATAATATTAAAATATTTTACGGATCACACGTGGAAAAAGGGAGAATTTGAGAATTCTACAAGAATTACAAAGTTTTGCAAGTCCACTTGTCTTAATCAAATCGCGGTCAATCTAACACTTTGGCCTTTCCTTTTTGAATGGAATCCGTAGCACCACGATCTAGTTACATAAATTATTACCATGAGATTTCAAATCAACACCTAAACTATTATATGCCTAAATTAGATCCAATTCATCCAAATCCACAATTACATTTCAAAATATTAAGTCTAAAGTTAAGTCTCAATTGATACAAAATTATCTATCTTAATAATTATCAAAATTTCGTGAGTTGTACTAGATAGTGTGACTAACTTGTAAGATTAATTTGATACAAAAATGAAGGAATTCGAAGTCAAATGAATTAAAAGTAAAAATTTATAGAAGAAATTCACATAGGCAGCTTAATGGATTTAAGTGAATATTATATTAATTTTTTCTTTTAAAAAGGATGACCAAGCGTGGACAGTAATATTCGTTAGCAAAAGTATATTTGCAAGAATTAAAAAAAATAGCTAACAATAATTAAATAGAGTGAGAATGCCAGTGCTTGATCTTACTTTTTGCTTTCACATTGAATACTAAAAAAAATGGAAAGAGAATCAATAGAGACAAATTATATTTTTAAGAATGAAAAATGCTGCAGTAGCTTATGGGTAGAGTGCAGTACCTACTTACAATGAGTATTACGTGTCATATAATATTGGAGTGCACATGATTATTACTAGAGTGCCATTTAATTCTAAGGTAAGATCATTTTTAAGACATTATACCCTATCAGGTAAGTAATTATATCATAATATTATATTAAACTTTTTGGATAATTATTTTTAACTTAA
>JAOTQJ010079996.1:0-12632 GCA_025642045.1 Solanum sejunctum
CATGTTTACATTTTGAAATTATTTATGCATGAGAGATTGCACTATGGATTTAAATATGGAATTAATTATGTTTTCACCTCAACTTCATATTATAAATGTTGATTTTTAAATGGAGTCTTAATTACCCATATCATTTCCTCATTGTTCATAGCATATGCATTCATGTACATGGATTATGTTGAAAAATTATGTTATGGGTAGCCCCAATTTCATTTTATGATATGATTTTGATAAAGGTTTGTTATGACAATATTGTGATCATATATATGTCTTTGATTTTGTTTGTGTAGGCATTTTGGGTGCTTGCACCATTTTTTATATGAATGGGCTATTCCTATGCATGAGTATTATGACTACGAAATTATGATTATATCATTTGAACCTAAGTATGAATTATTATAAATGGTGTTTGGCTTTTAAGCCCAATTGTGCAGTGAAATAATTTGGTAAATGACTTTTGCCTCTTTGAAAGTATTCACATGCATATTATAAGTATCCTTGTAGAATGACTACTTAGCTTGTTGTGTTGAGGGTCATGGGGTATTTTGGGCTACTTGCATAGCATGTCTCTAATGAGCATAGAACTCATAAGGTTGTAACATGAAAGTTAAGGATGGTCAGTCTATTTGGTACACTATAATGGGTTAGTCACTTCTCTAAGTTTGATCTTTGGTTCGGGTTTTCTCCCCAATTGAGATGAGGGTAGGTGATATCCCTAAGTGTACTTTTGGACTAGGAGTGAGCATATTGAATATTTGTAGAGTATTTTAGTTGGCTTATGCATCAGTTGTGTATATGAGTTTCAATGAATAGGGTCTTAAAACCCCAGCTTTATGTGTTTATGGTGGTCTGTAGTGATAAGGTATTGATTTGTTTAGAGCTTGTGAATTATTTGGGGTAGTGTTGCAAGTCTTGGATGATGAGGGGATTGGTTCCTAAATATGATAGCTGTGAGTTGAGCATAACATGAAGTTTGTTAGAACTCCTTAGGGATTATGGTATAAGTATGCACTAGTTTTTCTAGTAAGGCTAGTGTTGTGGTTGGTACTCTTGGTAGCATAGTATGCGGGGATTATGGTGGTAAAGAGATGCCTAGTAGAGTCCATCGGTCGGGTAGATTGGGAGTTAGGTTGAATCTAGTTCTAAAGAACTTTTTGAAGTTGTGGGTTAGGTTGAGGATAAGTTGGCTTATGAGAAGGTCTCGGTGGAAGTATTGGATGGATTAGTGGAGAAATCTACTGGTAATGATGTGGTGTTCGTCAAGGCCCTTTCGAAGAGTCATTTATTCTTATATGTCTCTAGAGATGTCATGTGGGCCTGGAAAAGCAACATCCTTATCTCTTTCATTCTATTTTATCTTATAACAACATGTGAAGTCCTTTCTATGATTCCAAGCCTTATGTTTCAGTCCCCATGTCATTCATATGAATTTAAGTTTATGTTGGCAAGTCTATGTATAGTATACCCTTATGTTGAGATCTTGAAAATGGTGCTTTAAATGTAATATTGCATTCTTTTAGGGATGATTTGTTCATGATCACTCTTCTTATATATGTTTCTTTCACATTCGGGGACGAATGTTCCAAAGGAAAAGATATTAAAATGACCCCAAAAAATGCCTGAAATATGTCTAGTAATGCCCAAAATATTAAATTCCATACATCTCAAACTCCATGTGTGATATCAAAAATCCGACTTCATATTCTTGTTCAGGTAGTCAAAATTAGAGGGAAAGGGTGTAACCCCGATTTTAGAGCAACCGTATCAAAGTCCAAATATAGCATATGATGTGATTTAGGAGGGTCAACTTTAAAGAGGCATATCTCTTAGCACACAACAAACTGGGAGCTCACAACTTACCAAATTAAGGGTCTTTGAATTAGAGTTCCAACGCACTTGGTTTCACCTCAATTATAGTTCGAATGAAGAATTTATGCCTATTTTTGTGGAACTCATTTGTGCAGAGATGCAAATTCCAGTGAGTATTCCGCGTCGCTTCCGCGATACAAACCAATGTTATTTTGGTCCTACTTTTATAATTTTGGTCCAAGACTTTCAAATCTTGTGCCTAAGGCTTTCCATACTTTAAAATACCTATACTTAGCCTTATTACACCCTCATATCATCCTATGCATTCCCCAATACTCACCCAATCACTCAAACTAATATTTCCCCCTAAGTTCAAGTCCAAAACTTAAGACAAATCTAAGTATTTCATCAAGGATCTCATTTAAGCTTCACATGATAGCCAAGCCTCCTTTTACTCAAATTGCATGATTTAAAGTTTGAATGAAATCGTCGAAGAAATCCTTAAGATTAGTCTTGAGTTTTGGGACTTGAATTTAGGGTGAAATATGAGTCTAAGTGTTTGAGAGGATGTTGGGGGATATTAAGGATGATATCAGGGTGAATAATGTTATGTATATGTATTTTCAAGTATGGGAACGCTTAGGCCCAACACTTATTAAGTCTTAGAGCGAAAAAAATAAAACAGGCACAAAAAGAAACAGGGGCACGTCGAGGAGGCGACGCGAATTGGAATCTGCATTTTCTGCACAAACAAGTTATACGAAAATAGGCATAAATCCTTCATCCGAACTCAACTAATTCAATGGGCTTTAATTTGGTAGGTCATGGTCCGCCGAGTTCTTTGTATAGTTAGAGATATGCCCCTTCAAAGTTGACCCCTCCTATATCGCATCGTTGTGATTTTTGAATTTCGATACGGTTGCTCTAAAATTTGTGTTAGACTAATTTTTCTACTTAATTTGACCCCCTAAACAAGAATATGAAGTCATATTTTTGAAATAACGAATGGATTTTAAGATATATGGAAGTAATGATCCCGGATACTTCTAAGGCACATTTTCAGGCACTTTTTGGGGTCATTACAATATGTCCTCCTTGGGAACATTCGTCCTTGAATGTAAAAGGAACGTACAAGATAATACTGATCATCAACAAATCAACCCTAACAAGAATGCAATGTTTCATTAAAGCCGTTGTTTTCTAGATCTCAACATAAGTATAAAATCATCGTAAACGTGCCAACTTAAACTTGAATGCACATGAATGACATAGGGGATAAAACATAGGACTTGGAATCATATAAGGAAATTGGCATGTCATCATAAGCTTGAATAGAGTGAAAGAGATATAGATATTGCTTCTCGATGTTTGCACCGGCTATTCGAGAAACACATACGAATAGATAACTCTTCCAAAGGGCCTTGTCGAACACTACATCATTATAAATCAATCAATTTCTCCACTTATCTATTCTACACCTCCATTGAAACCGCCTTCTAAGCCAACTTATCCTCCACCTCAAACACAGAGTTCTATAGCACTAGGGTCACCAATACATCCCCTCAACCTAAAAGCATGACAAACCTGATAAACCATACCCCTATCATTAGCAATTCCCAAACTTATGCAACCTTACCATCCTGCCTTTACCCTCTATAAAGACTTATAATCCTCAACTCAACTGTCAATCTTAGATACACCTAACCCAGTTGGTACTATAACCACCATCTTTCCCTTGAGAAACAACATCCATTCTATCATTCTCTAACCCAAAACATCCAATTCTAATAAGGCGGAAATCAAGGCCTTACCTAATCGAGTCCTCTTAAGCCAAGAAGATTCGTAACCATCAAGACACTATATAACTATTCTCAACATCCTTCAACCTAACACCTTATCTAGACGACTGATGGACTCTACTAAACATCTCTTTACCGGCATTATACATACACACTAGGCTACCTAGGGCACCAACCACAAGACTAGCCTTACCGAAAAGACCATTGCACACTCATACCATAATCCTTAAAGAATCCTAACCACTTTCTTGCTATCCACAATGCACACCTATCATATTTAGCAGACAACCTCTCATCCTCCAAGACTTGAAACACTACAAACAAGTGATTCACAAGCTCTAAACAAATCAATACCTCATTACTAGAGACTATCACAAACATATCAAGGTAGGGTTTTAAGACCTTATTCAAAATCCACAAACACCATCAGTTCACAAGAAAACCAAACAACTCCATCAATACTAATAATGCTTACTCCTAGTCAGAAAAGACACTTAGGGACATCATCGACCCTTAAATGACTCATATGCACTATCTCATTAGTGAACAGACTATCATATCATTACAAAAACCACCGTAAACCTATTAGAGTATGGACTAAAGATCTTACTCATGAGAGTTATAGGCATAACCAGTGTACTATTCAAACCAAAAGACACTACCCCAAATTCAAACATCAAAAAGGACATTCAAGGCCTCATCTATCACCACTGACAATTCTAAAAATAAATAACTTAGGTTCAACAATCTTAATTTTCACAAGATGATAAATGCAACCCCTTAGAGACTAATTATAGCTTAAGACATAAAATTGACCTACCTCTCTTGCTATTGCGTAACAATCTCCCTCTCAAAGACTGTATCATTAAGGATTTAGGATCTAAATCAAGGGATCCTACCATCCATGAGGATATAACATGCATGCTACTATTCTATCCTTATAATGACATCAAAATTAAACATACCAACTCCAACAAGCTACAAAGAAAGACCTAATGCAATACAAACCTGAATCAATACTTATGAATCCTTCTAGCAACAATATACTCAAGAAACGAATAGACACCAAAGATCCACACCACAAGTTGGGCACACAAGAATCTCCCCACTAGCAACCAAAAAGAATAAAGAAGAAATAGTGGCACACCGGACTTATTAATGCATGCATAACAAAACCAAGGATACTTCAACATACCGCTAGCAACATTGGGCACCTCAACTGCTTCTTGCCTCCTTTGTAGAGCGTAGAACCTATTTTGCTTAGGAGCATCCCCTTGGCCTTGAGGTAGACCATCTCTACCTTTGGTTTGAGCATAGGGACAATCAATAACCTGGTGACCTATTTCACCACATTCAAAGCAAGCACTTGAGTCCTCCAACATGGGCCACCATGGTTTTTCCTACACGTAGGGCACTTGGGCTTGGGTCCTCCACTATTACCACCTTGGAGTCTTTGGTTATCATTAGCAATTCTTTCATTAAGAGTATTGGAAAACCCTTGGCCTTGATAGAATCAGCCATCCTTAGGACCTTGAAACTTACTATCAATAAGGGCCATCTTGTCCTCTCTATTCCTCTTCTTCTTCAACTTCTCCTCTTTCATTTGTTCAGCATAGATCATCAACCATGACAAGTTCATATCACTAATCAACATAGCGGACCAGTATTCTTCACTCACTAAGTCAGACACCCATATCACAAACTTGTTCATTCAAGACCTTAGGTTGGCAACCAAGTAAGGAGCAAACTTTGAAAGTTGGTTGAACTTGAAGTAATACTCTCTCACACTCATTGAACCTTATCTCAAATTTAGGAATTCCACCAATTTTATCTTGCCTAAGCTCAAGAGGGAAGAACTGATTAAGGAAAGCCACCTGAACTCTTCCTAAAGCACCACATACCCAACTCCCTTCTCTTCCTTCAATTGGTTGTACCATATCTGTGTTACTCCTTTAAGTTGGTAGGCCATCAACTCTGCCTTTTCTTTCGGCCTCACACCAATAATAGCCAATATCTTGTAGACCTTATCAATGAACTCTTGAGGGTCCTCATTAACCTTTGACCAATAGAATTCTGGGGGATTCATTCTTATGAAGTCTCTTACCCGAGAGGCCTATGCAGGAGGATGAGGTTCTTTGGCCCCTTGATTGTCTTGATTAGCCATAACTTGCGCATACAAGGTGGGGCATCCCAAAGGTCCCCATTGGCCGATTGCTCCTCGGGAGTGCGGGCCTGTCTTCCTCTTGTGTTTGACATGATCTATCATAGAAAAGGACAATCCTTAGGAGGAAAACTTATTCCAACTCTTTGTCATGACCCAAGCATAGGTCCTAGACACGATCGGCGGATAGAGAACCCGAAGGAACCCCAAACAAGCCTTATAGCATATCATTACACATCCTTGGTCAAGGAAGCAATACAGAACAATATAAGAAACATGAAAAAGGGGAATTGGGACTAAAGGAGAGAGAGAGAGTTTAATGCTTAAACAAAATAGATGAGTCAAAGCTCAAACATAGTGCATAACTTACCCAAGAGCACCTCTAAACATAGATACTTAGCAGAGGCCAAAATAAAGCAACTGGGCTCACCCTCATAGTCATAGGTATACAATAAACGAAAGATAGTTTTAGTACATGACATAAAAGAAAAGTCATTGTCCCAGGAATGGAGAACTCACCAAAGGCTTCTCGTGGGGAGTTAGCCACACCCACGAATGATCCAATTTATCATAATCGATTAGTTAACATATTGGTTAACCGTATTCTAAAACACAAAAAAAAATCATTGGCTTATAAAATTATCTATCAAGCCTTGAATAATCCATCTAGCCACGAGAAGATTCATTAGGAGCTTTGGTTCCTACATGGTAACATCATGTAGGCATAGAGTATATGTCAGTACGTTTGATTGAACTAAGTATGTGGCATGCAAAGTAGCAAGAGATAGGCATCATAATCTAAATGCATAATAATAATAATAAGCAATGAATAGCATAATATAAATATGACACGTATACATAATGCATGAAGTAAATCGTGCTTACAGTTCGTTAAGCTCATATAGATCATAATACATAAGTGTTGAATGAAACCTCAACCAATATAACATAAGACCTTATTGGAGGAGCAACCTTCCTTATGAGAGCCCATCTCTTTTTGAATTAAGTGACCTTCCTTAGGGGAGGTTTTCCCTTTTCAGATTATCAAAAACTACCAAATAAAACGCGTCCCATAAGATCTTCCTTATGGGAGCCCATTCCTTTTATGATTAAGTGACCTTCCTTAAGGGAGCCCATCCCCTTTTGGATTATGTGACCTTCCTTATGGGAGCCCATCCCTTTTCAGTTTAAGTGACCTTCCTTATGGAAGCCTATCCCTTTCCGGATAAAGTGACCTTTCTTACGGGAGACCATCCCTTTTTGGATTAAGAATTTCACAGAAATAGCTCATCAAACCATTACATTTCAACCATCAAGAAAGAAGTACATATTTTCCCAAGAATACAATGACATGAGGACCCAACAATTCACTTGCAATAATATAGGTGGTTTACATGATTTAGACAGTTTTAGCATCATATAATTATCATAACATCATTTAACTCATAAGGCATGTGTTGGAACTTCATTTCATCAAGTAACCCCAGCCGGACATTTCATCAAACACTTGGCGGGTGTGAAATGGTAACATAAGACCATATAATTTAGAAATGAAATCATGCAAGTAAATTTATTGTAAAAAAATTAATCAACACCGTGGAATACCCTCAAGCAATATACATCAAGACTCCTCATCAAATCTTACAATAGGTCTACAATTTATAGCTCAATGTATGGCAAAACAGTCACAACTTTACATGGCTTTAATATAGTGTGCAACGAATTTTATAATATGCAAGACTCATTTGTAAATCAACTTTAAATCATGCAATTTGAGTAAAAGAACGCTTGGGTATCGTGGGTGAAAGGAACCCATGAAAGAGACCTACATACCTTAGATTTGGAGAAGCTCTTGTAAAAGACTTTAATGGAGACTCGAAGATTGAACGAAATCCTTAAGATTGGTCTTGAGTTTTGGGACTTGAATCTTGAGAGAGATATTAGTTTAAGTCTTTGAGTGAGCATTGGTAAATGTTTATGATGCTATGAGGTTGAAATAAGGCTAAGTATAGGTACTTTCAAGTATGGGAACCCTTAGTCCCAATAATTGAATGTCATCAACCGAAATCATAAAACCAGGACCAAAATAACACTAGTTTACATTGCGGAAGCAATGCGGATTACTCACTAGAATTTGCATCTCTCCACAAATGAGTTCCACGAAAATAGGCATAAATTCTTTATCCAAACTCCCAATGAGGTGAAACCAAGTGCATTGGAGAACTAATTCAAAGATATTAAATTAGGTAGGTCGTAGACCACCCAGTTCTTTGTGTGCTGAGAGATATGCCCCTTTAAAGTTGACCCTCCTAAATTATGTTTTTGCGATTTTCTAGTTTTGATATGGTTGCTCTACAATAAGGGTTATACCCCCACCCTCTTAATTTTGACCCTCTAAATAAGAATATGAAGTTAGATTTTCGGTATCATACGTGGATATCGAGATATATGGATTTTAATGTTTCAAGCATTCCGAGGAATATTTTCGGGCACTTTTTAGGGTCATTGCAATATCTCCTCCTTGGGAACATTCTTCCCCGAATGTGAAAGAAACATACATGATAAGAGTGATCATGAACAAACCAGTCCCAAAATAATGCAACATTACATTTAAAACACCATTTTCAAAATCTCAACATAACTGTAAAATCATCTTAAACTTGCCAACTTAAACATGAATGCATATTAATGACATGAGGACTGAAACATAAGGCTTGGAATCATAAAAAGGACTTTACATGGCATCATATGCTATAATAGAATGAAAGAGATATGGATATTGCTTCTCCATGCCTACACAACTCCCTAAGAGACATATATAGATAGATGACTATTCCAAAGGGTCTTGATGAACACCACATTATTATCAATCATTTTCTCCACTCATCCATCCAACACCTCCACTAGGACCTTCTCTTAAGCCAATGTATCCTCCACCTCACCCACAACTTGAAAGAGCTCTATAGCACTAGAGTCACCAACACATCCCATCAACCTAGAAGCATGACAAACTCGATAAATCATACCCCTACTATAGGCAATTCCTAAACATAGGCAACCATACCAACCTCCCTCTATACTCTATTAGGACTCACAATCCTCAATTCAATTGTCAATCTTAAATACACATAACCCACTTTGTACTATAACCACCATCTCCTACTTTTGGAGACAACCTCCACCCTATCATTCTCTCACCAAAAACATCCAACTCCAATAAGGCAGAATCATGACCTTGCCTAATATAGACCTCTTAACCCAAGAAGATTTGGAACCATTAGCAATGCTACACCACTATGCGCAACTTCCCTCAACCTAAGTTCAAATCTAACCAGCCGATGGACCTCACTAGTCTACTCCTTGCCACTGTCAACAACACATGCTAGTCTACCTAGAGCACCGACCATAATATTAGCCTTACCGGGGAAAAATAAGGCACACTCATTTCATAATCCTTAAATAATTCTAACCACCATCTTACTATCCATAATGCATATCTATCATATTTAGCAAACAATCTCTCATCCTCCAAGACTTGCAACACTACCCTCAAATGATTCACAAGCTCTAAACAAATCAATACCTCATCACTAGAGACCATCACTAATATATCAAGGAAGGGTTTTAAGACCCTATTAAAGAAACCAACAAACACCACCAGTGCATAAGTCAACCAAACTACTCCATCAATACTAATAATGCTCACTCCTAATCCAAAAAGACACTTAGGGATATCACTTAACCTCATCCTCACTTGGGGACAAAACCCATATAAAAGATCAATCATAGAGAAGTGACTAACCCATTGTAGTTTACCAATTGAATCGACCATCCTCAACCATCACATTAAAACCTTATGGGTTCATCACTCATTTGAATCATGCTATACAAATAGTCAAACCACCTTAAGACCTCTAACCTATCAAGCTAAAGTCCACCAAGATCACAAGACAAGACTCTATGCAACGAGAACATGGGGAAGCCCTTATAGATCTCTTCTAGCCATTATAGACCCACGCAATTATCTGAGACAAGCAAATGAATCCTGTTAGCATAAAGCAATAGCACAAGAAATAGCAACTCCTACACCCATCAAGTCATCCTACTCAAAACATATGTCATAACATTGGCTTTACTTAGGGTCAATTATATCATAGGAGAAATAATAGAAGAGAACCTAGTCACAAGCTCCGATAATAGCCCGCTACACCAAGAAGCTCCTAGTACCCAAGGAACTCATGGTCTAGGCTAATCTCTGACCACCTTCATCTTACTAGGGTCCATCTTAATACCAGCACCTAGAACCACACGACCTAGGAGGGGAACTTCTTGCAACAAAAATTTTCAATTCTCTTATTTAGCAAACAACCTTTTTCCTTAAACTTTATAGTACTACACTCAAGTTACTCACATCCACTACCTCATTAG
Organism: Solanum sejunctum; assembly: GCA_025642045.1. Classification (NCBI taxonomy): domain Eukaryota; kingdom Viridiplantae; phylum Streptophyta; class Magnoliopsida; order Solanales; family Solanaceae; genus Solanum; species Solanum sejunctum. The sequence goes on from JAOTQJ010079996.1 coordinate 10,198, forward strand.
GGAAATGAATCATTATATCATCAACAAAACCACCATAAACCTATTAGAGTAGGGACTAAAGATTATATTTATGAGACTTATAGGCAGAATCGATGTACTAGTCAAACCAAAAGACACTACCCCAAATTCAAAATATCATAAAGGGACATTTAACGCCACATCTACCACCGACAACAATTTTACAAACAAAAAAACCAAGGTTCAACACCTCTAATTCTCATAGATGATAAATCCAGACCCTTAGAGACCAATTGTACCTTAAGATATGAAATGGACTTACTCCCCGTTGCTATCACTTGACCACTACATCATGACTCTACCACTCAAGGAAACGTTTATTAGGGAATCAAGGATCTAATTCTATAGGTCCAACTGACAATGAAGACACAACATGCAAGTAACCATTCCATTGCTAGTACGACATTAAAATCCACCAGGCCAACTCCAATAAGCCACAAAGTAAGACCTAATACAATACATACCAGATCAACTCCTATGAACAATCTAGCAGCAACATATACAACCAAAAGGTAAACACCAAAGGTTCATATCACAACTTTGGACACACAAGAAGCCCACTAGCAACTGAAAGTAAAAATGAAAGAAATAGTGAAACTCGAATCCATCAACATCAAAACATTCAACTTACCTTCCTTTGGATTCCTTCTTGAAGCATCATAATCAATTAGAAGAGCAAAGAACATTTCTTAAAGGGGAATACCCTGTCTTACTTCTAAAGCACAACTTAGACCATGTAGAAGGAAATCATTTCCTTAAACATCTCATAGCCTCCTATTCATAGTGGTAGTGCACAACACAACCACAAATAAGACTCTAATTGATGTGGTGTATTGGACTCTAAGGATCTATCAATCTAGTGCTTAGATACCATCTTTGTAATGACCTAAGCCTAGGACCTAGACATGATAAGCGAATGCGGAACCCAAAAGAAGCCCAAACAAGCCTCGTAACATATCATTACATATGCTTGATCGCAGAAGCAATATAAAATAACATAAGAAATATGAATAAGAGGTATTGGGACTAAAGGAGTGAGAGAGAGTTTAATACTTCAAAAACATAAATACATAACTTGTCGAACAACACTTCTAAACATAAATACTTAGCGGGGACCAAGACAAAGCAATCAGGCTCATCCTCATAGTAAGAAGTATATAATAAATAAAAAAGAGTCTTAGTAAATAATAGAAGACAATAGTCATTGTCCCTAGAATGGTGGACTAACCAAAGGCTAAATTGAACAATCCGTCTAGCCACGAAAAGTTTCATTAGGAGCTCCAATTCCTAGAGCATGTAGGAATAGAGTATGCGTTAGTATTTTTGAATGTACTAAGTATGTGGGATGCAATGCAACAAAAGATAGACATCATAATAAAAATGCATAATCATAATAAGTAATGAATAACATCATATAAATATGACATGTATGCATAATGCGTGAAGCAAAACATGCTTAAAATTCATTCAACTCATATAGATCATAATACATAAGTGTGAAAAGAAACTTCAACTGACATAATATAAGACCTTTTTAGAGAAGCAACCTTTATTACGGTATCCTGTCCCTTTTAGGATTAAGTGACCTTCCTTATGGGAGCCCATCCCTTTTTGGATTATATGACCTTCTTCAAGGGAGCCCATCACTTTTCGAATTAAGTGACCTTCCATACGGGAGCCCATCCCTTTTCAGATTATGTAACCTGCCTTATGGGAGCTTGTCCCTTTTCGCCTTAAGTGACCTACCTTAGGGGAGCCCATCCCTTTTTGGATTATGTGACCTTCCTTATGGGAGCCTATCCCTTTTTCGGATTAAGTGACCTTCCTTGTGGGAGTCCATCCCTTTTTGGATTAAGTGACCTTCCTTATGGGAATCGGTCCCTTTCTGGATTAAGTATTTCATAGAAATAGCTCATCAAAATATTACATTTCAACCATCAAGAAATAACTCCTTATTTTCCCAAGAATACAACGACATGAGGACACAACAATCAATTTGCAATAACAAAGGTGCTTTACATGATTTAGGCATGTATATATATATATTATTTTATCATTATATATTCATCATAACATCATTCAACTCAAAGGACATGCATTGGACCTTCATTTTCTCAAGCAACCCTAGCTGGACATTTCATCAGACACTTGGCGGGTGTAAAATAGTAGTATGAGACCATGTAATTTAGAGATAAAATCATGCAAGTAAATCCATTGTAAAATGATCAATCAACACCTTATAACACCCTCAAGCAATATACATCAAAACACCTCATTAGATCTTATAATAGGTTCAAGATTTATAGCTCAAAATATAGCAAAATAGTCATAACTTTACATAGCTTTAACATAGTGTGCAGTAAATTTCATAATATGCAAGACCCATTTGTAAATCAACTTTAAATCATGCAATTTGA